>UZAN01045049.1:12618-27703 GCA_900618425.1 Echinostoma caproni
TACAGAAAATGAAGGTGACAACGAACCGACAGCTTTCACACTTGCCAGTCTATCGTAGATCAGACAGCTATTGAAAAAGGAGTATGAACAACAAGGTTGTGTTGGGCACGCCGCATATGTGTGTGCTCACCCCCCCCCCACCCCCCTTTTGCCCGAGCCCTTACGTAAATCGTGTGAGTGTAGTAGAGAACATTGAACTTCGCTTCACTGTGTCTGACAATGCAATGGTGATGATGACAGCTAGTCACCAGGGAAGAAACCCAAACGAAAAGGGAAGCATGATCATTGACTCGGCTCCTATATATCATTTCAGGTCATGAAAGGAAACCCCATCAGTAATCTGAACAGTAACAATCCGATAGTATCCTGAAAGAGTCAATCACTGGGTCTATGTAACATACGAATCAGTTAAAACAATTAGTGAGGATCACGTGTCTGTGGTTGTTAAACTACGACCAAGCCAGGGGAAAAGTGAACAGTTTTGGTGTGTCACCAAAGGAAAAAGCAAAATATCGTCAATCGTCAGTCTACACAGTCTACCTGAAATCGATTCGAATCGATAGACCGAACAACACCCGTGTGAACAGATTTCCGTGTCGAACATTTGACTCGCTCTATCACATCCGGGTCAGTCACCAGATGAGTACAATCTGATTCAGTGTTGTCATCAATTAATTCGATAGCGCCAGCCAAAGCATCCGGATCGTACATTGTGAGGCCACCATTTGCGTCCCCGGCAATCAACACGCCGAGAGGAGACCGAGCGCGACTTGAGGTCCAGCAAATAGAAGTAGCCCTAACAACGAGAATTGGGTAATAGGAATAAGAGATGAACTATCTGAGCTCAAGCAACCAGCCCCCTCCCCTCCCAAAAAAATACAACGGGAGAACAGAAGTAGACATCAGTATAACTCACTTAGAATCCACTTCGATGCCGATTTTTGGTCGCATGTCCAAATCCGAGGAGGACAGATTGGGACAGAACATTTCCAACAAAGGTGGGCTCCTGGAGGCGAAAAGGATGAAACAGTAGGATATGGTTTTGACGAAGGATGGACCAAACAATCTATAGAAAAGTAAAACTGATCTAATGGAAACCAGTGGATGATTGTAATCTATGTGACTCGCAACGGAACGAGAACGGCAATCAACATGAGGGATCAACACGAGCCAAAAACTAAATCAATTTATGAGATATGCGGTAATCGTACACGCTGATATTCCAACACGTAGTATAAAACGGTCACCGGCATGAGAATGAGATAACTGTTTGCATGTAATTATTTCTCATGAAAGGAATAGTACTTTTGATTCCTGGGTTTTAGTGTCAGGACTCAGGTAATTTCTCAGTTTATCATGCGTCATTTGTGTCTCGGCATAAGTGAGTTCGAAATCTTGAGCTCAACAGTCACTCGCAAAAGCCACAGTCGCAACGGCGCTCATCGAAGTAAAAAAAACCCAGTGGGTTTGTTCTATGTGATGGGGAAGATACTTAAATCGTGATAGTAGCCTAAGAATAAGTAATTGAAAAGAATTCTTCGCTGTACAGTAGTTTAGGAGCCGTCACCGGTGTACTTTGAGACCGATGGTCCGAGGTCCGAAACCTTAGATAGCCGACTAACTTTGATGCCGTCCGGCTCAACACCACGCTAAACCTAGAAGGGCCTTGCGTGGTTTGCCACTTCAATTCCTGGGGCTTTGGTTACCGGTGTCCCTCACTGAACAGCAGATCTTTGCTACGATGAGGTCCACCCCGTTCGCTGTTCGTCACAAAAACATGTGCAATAAAAAACAATAGTTAGAAACAGGTGGGGAGTCAAGAGTGCACACAACAGAAACTGAGACAAACAGAAAACAGATCATGATGCAAAGTTTACACTGTAATACTCGGTCACCCAATTTGTAGGCGGTTGGCTTGAGAGACGAACTATAGGAACAGTGTTTCGAACCCAGCACCTGTTAGCTGACTTTCAGTCGGTCGGGCTATACGCTATGCCCCGGGGGCTCCCACATTTGATGTCTCCCCTCTCCCGAACCTCAATGTTCAGTCGAACCGAGGACCTTGGTGATCAGTTTGTTCTGAGGTCATTTTATACATTTCACTAAGATTAGTTTGAAATACCGGTTCACGAAATCGTGAAATATCTGTGCAGATGACTCGACCACTTCACTATAGCTTCACAGATGACTTTCATAATGGACCGGTGCCAAAACTGAAATTTGCAAATACATAAAGCAGTTTAATGCATAAACAACACACGGCCTGTTGCCCGGTAGCACATACGAGTGTAAAGCAGATTATTTCGAACGTGTAACAGCCAAATGTACGATTCTGTTACCCGAAACTTCCCGCCTCGGATAAAATAAACAAAGCACGGACCAGCAACTATTGGACACCTGGAGCATTTGAAGAATTGAAGATTAAATGTTTACTGTGTTACTTATCGTGCAACATTAACGGGCAACAGATAACTGTAACGGGCAGTGATGGCCCGGTGGTAGTGTCACCAAATTATCACCGCGGGGGACGAGTGTTCGAATCCCGCTATCACCGCTTTACTGTTCTCATTTGTGTGTTGTGTGGCAGCTCTTCGATTGTCCGTTCCCCCCTTCATGAAAATTGTATCGTTGTGTATTCAACAAAAGGAATCAAAAATGGTAAAGAAAGACAAAGAAAGTTAGTAGCAAAACAAAGCTATTCAACAATTCGAAGGTCTCCCTTGTAATCTGATCACAATTGTTAAATATGAATTCACACAACTTCCTCAATAGATCATTTCCCGAATGTTCCCGACATTGCTTTTAAGAACATCACTTGTGATTCGAATATATAGAGAGAGAGCAAACAGCGTTTTTACTCGGCACAAACACAAAACCAACGGGTCTTTCAACGCCCAAAGGAAGTGGAAGAAAACCTAACTGACCAGTCAAAACAGCAAAAAAAGGATAACCAACAATACTTACGGATAAGTGGGTTCGTCGGACATGGGACTTTCATAAGCCGCAGTGACCGTAGCCAAATATACTGGATCCACCGTCGGCGGGGACCAAGCGGAGAACGCAAAGCGCTCGAACTCTTTAACTTTCAACATCTCAGTCTACCTGTTAAGGTGGAGTAGGATGAGAGGATTTAGATTCGAGTGGCCCGTCGAATGAACCCTATCGTTCATCAAAAACAATTGGATTTAATGAAAATCAACAAGTTTCGTTTGGGTTAACTAACAGTTGGTAGTGAACCAGATCATCAAAGACCTTAAGAATGATCGCAAGAAGTGGTGAGTCACAGAGTAAAAGGAGTTACGGTTATTCGCACCAGTCGTACTTTTATCTGGCTAATTGGGCGTAGGGACCCAAGAAAAGCAGGGGTGAGATAATGAAAGAGTTCGATGGCACACTGACACATATTCAGCAACGCCGTCTTGAACGACGGGCTGAGAATTTCCAGGTTCGGTTGAGTAGTGGTGGCCCGGTGGTAAAGTCACCAAATTATCACCCTGGAAGACGTGCGCTCGAATCCGACCACCACCGCCTGACTCCCCATTTGTGTGTTACGGCAGCCCTATGATTGGCCGCTTCCCCCTCCTGAAAATTGTATTATTAAGTATTCAATAAAAGGAAGTAAATATATAACAAAACTGGTCCCGTCGACATTAAATCAGTGAATCCCTATGCCTATTGGGCAACTACTGCCAGTTGATATCAGTCCTCCACCGGGTTAAATGACCACTGGTAGTCAGTCTAGGGAGGTGGCTAGAACCCAGATTCCAAACTACCTGTACTTGGCGTACAAAAGTGATAATGACACTAATTCTCGGTGCAAACCCTCATCGCCTCTGAATGGTCGGGGGTGGGTGTCATGGGTTACAACTGGTCACCCTTCCCTTGCACCTCGCGAAATGCTCCCATACGACCAAGCGTCTCCAAAAACCGCTGCTGAGGAAGTCCTATTCACTGCCTTCTCGTGGCGGATGTGTTTTCCCCACCAAAGTGAGGGGACAAAAAGCCCATATCCGAGTCGATGAACCACTGGCAGTTCACCTAGGGGAGTAGGCTAAAAACCCCGATTCCGAACCAACTAAGAACCTCACACGCACCTTCCTGGTTGTGGCAGTGGGCACCGGCTCGATTGGACACCTCAGACGGTTGACCACGTCCAATGGGCGTACGATCCGCTAAACTGGACACCGGTCTTCAATGGATAGTGGCTTCCTCACGAAGCCCGGCTGTCTTGCGGGTTAGGCTTTAGTTAGCCAAAGGCTCCGATTGTGGATTACTCAAGAAAATGCACCTGCCTTGGCCCGGGCAACCTGGCAGTATTCCGCCTACATGCAAATCACAGAACGCTTTTTATAAAGATTATTGTGCCACGATTTGTTTGGCACATAGTCTGGATTCAGACATATGTGAAATCATATAGAGCAGGCTGCGGTAGACGACAGCTGGAAATGCACAATGTCTACTAAAGAGCGAAGCATACTTGTCTGAACACGACGTGATGAATAAATGTTAACTGAATCGTTCTTAAACGCACAGCGACCTATCCCAGTGTTCCTAACCGGCTTACATGCACCAAAATACGTAAACATTGACAGTCGAAGACCTCAAGACGATGAATATCTTCGACCGGTTACTATCACAACCGACTGTTCCTATTATGAAGACGCTATCAAAGCTCTTGAGGGGTTTTACGTTAAACAGAAGAACGAAGGTTTCGCGCCACATTGACTTGCAACAACAAAACAAGAACAAATACAATCGGCTGCCAAGGTTTACAAAAACTCTCGCAAAGGATTGTAACTTCGTCGCGATTGCCACCGAGAAACAGCGCGATAAAACTACCTGCGGTGCTTTCATCACGCGGTTGGTTTCTCACGATATTCGACAAACGTTTCTCGAGAAGCGAACCCTAAGTTTACAATGTGCTTTTAAAGAGGCTCATACTTTGTAGAATGCACAGCAGCAGTCGCTCACGATTCAATCTTACATGTACCCTGTGGTTCCATGACTAACCAGATATTCCAACAATTTACTAAAACGTCCTGGCGTTCCCGATTCACAACCAGAGACCAAAGAAGCTGTTGCATTGTTTTCCACTAAAAGCTTTTTCTGAGGAAGTTATGGACATCCTCGTTCGAAATACCAGACCCAAAAAGCCACATGTAATTCTTGTGGAAGGGTATTTCCAAAAGGTTTATCGATTCAAGTTCAACACGCATCTCAGACGCACATTATCTGCGTTAAATCCAACCACTTTGTCCGTTGTTACAATATCATCATTAGTCGGTTTCTCCAGTTCCATAGAAAAGATTCAAGTCAATGGAATAACTCTGAGCGGGCTAACTGATATAGGCAGTTATGAAAGCTATCTGTACAACATTGCTGCTAAACATCAATGATCTGCAGAGTCCTCTAAACTTATCATATCAATGGCTTCCATCCATCTATCCTGTATTACCCAAGGGTAAATGTATGCACTTATTCAATATAAAAACACATTACAATAGGATGAAACTTTCCCTTCTAAAAGATTTGTGTACTAACGTCATTCTCGGCCTAGATTTCCTCAGCTAACATCAGAATGTAATAATTCCTTTTACTGGCAATCGTCCACCCTTCTCTGTATGTACCCTTAGTGCAGCAAAAAGTGGGCACTCCCCATTTGTTTAAAAATCTACCCCAAACTGTGCACTTATCGCTACAAAATCGTGTCATCACTCAGTTTCCGATCACGATTTTCTCGAAGCCGAAGTCAAACAATTATTGTTAAACAAGATTATAGAACCTTCCACATCTCCTTGATGGGCAAAGGTTCTTGTAACAACTAACGAGAGATATAAGAAACGGATGGTGAATGAAAACAGTAAACGATGAACCGTTTCGCTTATCTTGATGCTTATCCTCTGCCAGGAGTGGATAAACTGGTGGAAAAGGTGACCCAATATTCTGTGTTCAGTGCACTTGATCTGCAGAGCGCCCATTACCAAATTTCCATTTGAGAAGAGAAAAAGCAATCGAGATGTACGTGGATAACGTTCTAATGTGCGGCCTTGAACGGGAAGAACGTGACCGAAGTCTCCGCAACCTAATCGATGTCGCCAAGAAACACCGTACAGCGTTCAATGAACACGAGTGTAATCGGGGCTGGTGAAATCCTTCTTCTGGGTACGAAGTTTCCTAATGCTTGATCAAACCAGACTCCGAATGATTCTCGGCCTTGAAGGAGCTACCTCCCCCGAATGATATGGTTTCACAAATACGAGTGGTGGGGATGCTGGCGTACTATGCTCATGGGATCCCACAATTCTCAAACAAAATTAACTCATTAGTGTATAATCACACCTTTCGCATCTCGGAAAAAGTAAAATCTTCTTTGGAAAAGTTGGAGAAAGAGAGGCCGCCGCGTTTTTCGTTGATAACAACCGCCGATTGAACATTGAGACTGACGCATTCGACATTGTAACAGCGGCAACACTCAATCAGGACGGACGTCCGGTGGCTTTCTTCTCGCGTGTCTTGTTCCCGAGTGAGCTTCACTACTCAGCGATCGAAAAAGAAGCGTACGCAATCGAAGAATCTCTAAGAAAGTGGAAACATCTTCTGCTTGTGAGTTATTTTACTCTTATCACAGAAAAGCGTTCGGTTGTCTTTCTGTACAACAGGCAGCAAAAAGGCAACGTGCAAAACGATAAAATTCAACGACTTTCGGTTTTTACAACCATTACTCATGTACTTTCCTGCGCCCGTTTCCGTTGATGTCTTTTGATCGCCCATCTGGACAGAAGAACAGAATGAAGATTGGAATTATTCGCATTTAACTTACAGTTACTTGTGATTAGTGGTGTGGGATAATGGATATTGATGGATGTCTAGCGCTTCGAGTGTATGGTTGAATCGACGAACTAAGGATTGTGCGTGAAGGTGAAGTCCGAAGGATAGTCAGTTCAAAAATGCAACGTTGAGAGTAAATTCAAGCGGAAGATAGAGCATTCATATAGACTGAGGTTGCAGTAATGATGTGTAGGTGCACGAGCGCCACTGTTTGCGACACCCAGTCATATCACTCAGTGTGTCTAACCACCTGTGACCATGACATCGAGATCTCCATCCAGGGAGCCCAACGGGACCTATGTGACCCAGACTCCTGGTTAGGGTTTTCATACCCTAGTGCTAAGTCTTAGTTTGACCGCCCTTGACTTTCTTCCACCCACTACCCGCATCGGTAAACATCGTTCACCGTGGCAGCCTATTTGGTGACATGCGTAACACATGCCCCAACCAACGTAATCGACGGAAATCGACCACCTGCTCCAGTGGGAGACCGCGGTTATCAAAAACTCTGCGCTTAACCTTAGCATTGCTCGTCCGGTTAGCCCATCAGATTCGTGCAACGCTGCGTACACGGCGGTGTTCAAACATCAACATTCTATCTCTATCCTGTATTCTTAATGGTCGATTTTCTGCGCTGTGTAGCAGAACTGGTCGAACTGCATCAGCGTATACTCGATCCCTCACACAACCGGATTTCGCGGCGGAGCCACATGTCTCAAGTTGGCAAATGTCATCCGAGACTTCTGAATGCGAGCTGATACTCCATCCGTGATGCGTCCTCCGGGTGAGATATAGCTGCCCAAATAAAACATCCACTTGCTCTGTTACTTCACCGGTTAATGAGGCTGAATGCTGGACCAACCCAGTCTTCTAGTAGCATTTTACACTTTGAAGGTGCAAAACACATACCGAACGTAGATATAATAACACTCAAACTATTCAGAAAAGCTTGCAACTTACCTGGATCTTCACTTAGCAGCAAAATGTTGTCTTTATACTCCCGATAAGACAGTTTGCCATCTGAGAGCAAACCGATGCCGCTGTCTTCACACGAGGATAGGTCTGTTTCAAGAAGTACATACATGACAAAGCCCCTCTGCCCTGCGGGTCAAACAATGGCTAGCCGAAGGCTCCGGTTGTGAACTCCCTAAGAAAAATCACTTACTTTGGCCTGGGCAACTTAGCAGTACCGTGCCCCAAAGAAAATTATGGACATTTTTCTTTTGTAAAGCCTATTGTAGCTTAATTTGATTGGCACAAAGTTTGAACTCAGACGTGTGTGAAAAATAGAATTAATGTGTTAGTTTGAACAACTGCGGTTTTTGTTCCACCTACCGTCTGTCTCAACAAACATCACACGTCTAGGGAATCTATATGATGTGCGTAAAACACTCCAGGCATCGCAATCTACGGAAATCAAGTGTATGATCGCGGCTAATACTTTTTGCCCAACCTTGGCATTATTTGTCCGGTTTTCCCATCAAACTCAAGCAAAGCGGTGTTTGATCAATAATAGCCTTTATTGCCATAGCGACTACGTCTCTGTACCATAAAGCACCAGCAGGGAATGGGTGCAGCCTACACATGACGGACACTCGTGTATGACAAGGTTTCTAACTGGAAAACTAACCGAGCCTTAAGCATTTGCACCGATATTCTACTTGAGATTTGTCCTTCAGAGGAGATTGAGGTGCTCAGATAACAGGATTTATCCACTTTCTTTATTGTATATTCAGTTAAAGTTGCCAGAGAAACGCAATGTTAATGAGTTCAAAATTAACTGAAACCGAACTTCTTATCATAAAAACCTACCTGTTATTTGATCTTTTAAAACCAGTTTGAAAACTTCCTCAAATTTAGTATCACCGAATTCCTTTCAAGAACGACTCGTCTGGCCTCGAAATGGTATGGTTGCTGCCGTAGCTCTATGACTAATATCGCATTAAACACAACACATTTAGTTGACCTTCGTTTTAAGCACTGAAAAGAAGAGCATTTAAGCATGACAGATAAACACTAACGTAAAGGGTGATTGCTTTGGGTAAACTACGATATAGTAGTATAATAAAAGCCGGCATTTAATACGATAGAAGAATGATCAAAGAGAACGTACGAAGTTAAAACCGGATCGACACACACCTAGGAGATTTATCTAAAAACCCTGATTTTGAAACAATTAAGAACAGGCGTGCGAACCACACACACACTCACCTTGGTTGTTATTGATGTGTTCTCCAACAACAACAATAACATCCACATCCCGAGCTACAACCATTCCACATTATTTCCAACACCTTGATTGTGTCATGAATCACCGGCTCAATCGGAAATAAAGGTGTATTGGGCACCTTGGAATCTAACTCTGTTCCGATGATTTAGACATAGGCCTCCAATAGTCTGTGGTTCTCGAAGACCATCCCACTGATTTGCGGGTTAGCTTTTGGCCAGCCGAAGACGTGAGAGATAATAATGATAATGAGAATAAGAATAATATACAAGTTATCTCCTTTTACTCCTGGTACTATCAATTTATTAACCATGAGCAAAGCTGTATGCCGCTCAATGCGTCTCCGAATCGCGGCCACCAAATAGATGGCCGACCGTGAATAAAGCGAACTCATGTTCAGAGAATAGGGGCTTCGTACGAGCAGAAGCAGTACCCAAGGATGTGGTATTAGCTTGGAAAGCGTGTTCTTTGTAGAGCCACAGAGTATGGCAACTATAACGTGACTAAGCGAATGTGACCTGTAACTAGGACACAGTAAATTTCACACACGTCTTAGTCCAGACTACGTTACACGAATCATGGGAAAATTATCTTCATACTAAAGAAAAGTTCCATAGGTTCCGCAGGTACAATACTGATAGGTTACTCGGAGCCAAAACACGGATTTCCTTCGGGAATCCACAAACAGAGCCTTTGAATTGCCAAAGCCCAATCCACAAGGTGTGAAAACCGCAGTCCGATGACGGAGTAACACATTTAACCACAACGCAAATATGAGCCTTTTTTAATTCACAATCTCCTTCCTCATACTAAACCGACAGTTTGCAATTCTACGCCGGGAGCACTTCCAGCTTACGTTAACTCCCTCTAACAAACCCATTTCAAATAAACACATTAGGGGGAACTATTGTTGATCACACTACCAGTGATACTCTGATGAAAAACTTACACCTGCTCAATCGCATCCTACTAAGACTAGGTTCCAGGTGTCACCGAATTTTCGTACTCCACAAGCTGATACTCTTCTTTGTTCACGGGACTCTGTCAAGCTTGTCAAATGCAATATGCGAACCCTGATGCATATAGTACATGTTTAGCTCGTTCACTTGAGAACGTAACTATCGATGTGTTGCATCCAAGACTCCAGCTCCATTATCCGATCGACGTCCCCATAGAATCAATCTGCGAACGCAGAAAGTTCGAAACCAACAGCGTGTTCATCGACGAGACCCTATTTCAACATTCCTGTTTGACGTAGTCGTAGACAAAATATTAGAGCACGTACTAAGTGAACTACAAAGCGTTGATTCTGCATGGACAGCTGGAGAAACTCGGTGCAATTTAGAGTACGACGACGAACTCGTTTGTCTGTTCCAATGTATGGGGATGCGCAAATTGTAAATGAAAGACTAATAAGTCCCGTTATTGCGTTGGGTATGAGGGTATAAAAACCCTAACCAGGAGTCTGGGTCACATAGACCCCGTTAGGCTTCCTGGATGGGGACCTCGGGATGATCGTAACCGATGGTTAGGGACACTGAGTGCCGTGAACAGTGGCATCTGTGCATCTTCTCGATTTCTTTGCAACATGAGTTCGCTGAAATTCCAAATTTCTCTTTGACTCCCGTTCCAACCTCCCTGTCTTTCTCCTATTGTTCACCCCAACGGGCAGCCGAAAGACAGCAACCAAAACCGGCGCACAAAAGTGCATGGTTAATGGTTGTTCAAACTGAAAATGAAACTGGGTATGCGCTTTGCATTTTCAAAGAACCCAGTAGTGCTCAGACTGGTCAGAGATACTGAAGGCCATTGCAGCGAACCGACAGTAATGGTTTTTTGCCACTTCTTATCAAGCCAGAATGCTTCAAAAGGTGCACAGGCACAGCAAGATTGTGTACTCTGGATATTGAGCAAAGATGTTCAGTTTCTTCCCTCTCTCTCTCAAAACAGGCAAACTTCCCATCTAACTTACACATTCATATTTTCTTTGCAAACACTGTGAGATTGGTGGCGATCAAAAAAGTTCGCTTCGCTATATGATGATTAGGATTAATTTGAAAAGCCTCTCAGACGCCTTTCTATGGAACCTGAGACTGAGGCTTCTAGTTTTGTTATCTTCTGTGTGGTTACCAGTAAGAGCTGAAAGCACGCTGATAGACTGAATGGCAGTTGGCAGACGGTTGTGAGCAGTGGTTTGTGCAAATAAAGCAGCCGCCGTCTTGATAGACGCCACCTGTTTACCACCTCGGTGCAATCACTCACACTACAGCCCAAGTGTAATGAAACAATTTTTCATCTAAAGACAACCTTTTACGTAAATCTAGTCGGGCTGCGGTCATGATACCAGAAAATATGAATGCCGGAATATTTCGGCTGCCTTCAAATGAGATTCTTTTGGGCTAGATTTCTAACTCTTTGAACTGGACGAACTTCTAGCTCTCGTGCATCCACTTGCCGTCCAGACCGACCACCGCTAAAAGCCACGAATGGCATTCTGAACGCATGACAATTCTGTGGTTAGGTTGCGATGAGCTGTCCCAACTAGTTCGGTTGTTAATATCGCATTTGATAATTGAGTTTAGATTGCGTGCCAAACAAACCACGGTGCAACAATCTTTACAACAAAGAAGTCAATCCAGGGATATGGTCTTGGGAGCATTATTGACAGGTCCTTCTGGGCAAAGCAGACGGATAATCTTGGTGAATTAAAGCTTTACTTGTAGAGTAGAGAGGAAGAGCGTGAAAACCACAATTCAGTGGGTTCCAACAGACGGTTAACTGGATCATACGCCCTTTGGGTGAGGGGAATTCGCACAAGATGGCTGCTACGTCCCCATGTCCGTTCAAGTCGCCGAACAAAACCACAACCAGGGAGGTAAGTTCACGGCTCGTAGGCCTCCTCTTGGCTGGTTTGGAATCGGGATTTTAGCCAACACTCTTAGGTGAACTGACAGTGGTTTTCCGGCCCGGTTATGGCCCCCAATACTGGCATTTCATCTTCAGCCTACTTAGTCACCAATCAAAACGCCTTAGCAGAAAGCTCTAAGCCCGCTCGATAAAATCAATCAGCAATGGTTGCTTAACAAGAATGCTCTGCAGTTTGACGGCCGAGTGAGTTGTGACGCAACGCGTCCTGTCGTGGAATCCTGGATTTTCGCTGAACCAACCTATTCCCGATTCTTGATAGAAGATCAGCCGTAGCTGCAGTTGACTTCATCCAATTCTTTTTCTGTAGGAAATATGGACATCCTCGTTCGAAATGCCCAGCCTTCATCTAAATGGGCAACCAAAACCTGCACATGAAAGTTAATGGTAAATGGTTGCACAAATTGAAACTGAATCGATACCGGTGGTTGCCGGAGTTACTTTTGCACAAACAACGCTGTCTGTACAGACATCTAAAAGTACAATTTAAATGACTTTCACCCATCTATCCTGTTACCCAAGGACATGTTTAAACCTCTATACCAGAAAAAATACCATACGACGTTCTCGGTTTGATTTGCTAAGTCAACATTAGAGCGTAATAGTTTTCTTCAATGGTAATCGTCCACCAAGGAAGTGGAGCTCNATGCTCATGTGCGTTTTCCGAATGGGAGAGAGGAACTTGTAGCACTGAGGCAGCTTACTCGCATCATCATCATCATCTTACAGCGAAATACAGTGAAGCGAACTTCACTGGTCACTGCCAAACTCGCAATGCATACAATCTCAGTGGCAATATGCAAGGTAGATAGGGATTGGACCTATTTTCAGGGAGGGGAGTGAAGGTGAACCTCTATCGTCAACACACGGAGTACGCAATCTAACTGTGCATACATACCGTTTCAAGCATTCTGGCCTGATGAGAAATGTCAACAAGAACGCCACTGTTGTCGATTCACTAACACCTCTTTCAATATCTCGAGCCAACCAGTTGCCGAGTTGCGAAGTGCATTGCTCATCTAATCTGATGTCACTGTTCATCTTCACTACAAAAACTCTTGCCCTAGTTCTGATTCAACGCGGACATGAATGGCTGGGTCAGACAAGCGATGATCTGCCAATCGAGTTTCGTGGGGTCTTCTGCGATCAGTGAATCTAATGAGTGATCAGATTCCAAGAAACTGCTCCAATACGACCTGCAACTTTGCACTGAGCCACGGTAACGGTGGTTTACTGCTATGTAGTCTGTTTGAGTTAGCGTTCCAGTTGAATTGAAGCGCCACGTTGCCGTCCGTCGAGAGTTGTGTCGGAAGTTGGTACTGGATAGAAACAGATGATGATCTGCGCAGAACTGAGGAAGTCGATCGCCGTTATCTGTTCGCTGCCAGGGCAGGGCACAACTATCACCTAGACAAGCATCTGATGAGCTCAGTTTTCCAATCTGCGCTTTAGGATCACCTGCAAATACAACTACGTCGGTGAATTTATGGGAGATATTGAAGGATATGGCAGCGGATAGATAGTAGTAGCGTTCTTGTTGTCGTTTCTTATCAGGTCAGAATGCTTGAAGCGGTATGTATGCACAGTTAGATTGTGTACTCTGTGTTGACGGTAGAGGTTCACCTTCACTCCCCTCCCTGAAAATAGGTCCAATTCCTAACCACTTTAAATTTTACCTCTAACCGTGTATGCATTGTGAGTTTGGCAGCGACCAGTGAAGTTCGCTTCACCGTATTTCGCCGTACGATGATCACGATAATGATGACTAAAAAAAAACAGCAGATCAGCATGGGCACCGAAGAACAACCCACGATGGGTTTTAGATTAGTGGTTTTCCGGAAAATAAAGCTCCAGAATAAAAAATTCAGCCTGACAAGAGAGACCAGCAGCGTGTTCACTCATACAACCTTCGAATTGAAGATTTGAAAAACTCAGTGATTCATTGACTTCTTATTCACTTTTGGAAGTGTTCCGATTATGTTAGAATTTGGATCTTTATTCCGCGATATCACAGTTTACTAACAATATAGTTTTCATATTGAGAGGTATATGAATGACTGGACAAAATTTCCCAGAAGCAAACGACTGGTTTCGCAGTCCTTAGCGCTCGTCAAGTATGCGTATCCGGCAATCTATCTGGTTATTCTTATACTTGAACTGTCGATATGACTTATGCAATGCAAATCTCATTTGCAGCTCGGGGAGTGGTGGATTTGAGACAAACAAGTCTCGAAGAACCATTGCGATGATTCTGTATCAGGTGTTGTGGGTTAGATACATCTAACCTCAGCCAACAAGACGCTAGGGCCGATTTTCAGTGTTTTTATAATGAGTAGCATATGAATGACTGAAACCGGTCGTGTGCTTCTAGGAACTTGTGTCGCTACATTCGGCTGTCCGTGAAGGGTCGAGTGTTTACTGCACCAGTTCGGTCAGTTCTGCTTTACGATGCAGGGACTTGACCATTACGAGAACAAGACAAATAGATTGTCGGTGTTTGAATACCGCTGTCGCATTTCCCGAGTCTGATGGGGAAACCGGCCGAACAATGCTGAGGTGAGGGGCAGAGTTTTAGGTAATCGCGGTTGTCCACTGGAACAATGGTCGACCTCCATAAATTACACTGGTTGGGACATGTGCTGCGCATGTCACCAGATGGGTTGCCACGGCGAGTGATGTTTGCCGAGGCAAGTGGGGAATGTGAAAAGGTTAAGGAAGGTCAAACGAAGACCTGGTATGAGGATGTGAAAACTCTAACCAGGAGACTCGGTCATATAAGTCGCGTTAGGCTCCCTGGATGGAAACCGGGAGATTATCCCTTTCACCAACATTCGCGGACTGAATCCTAACATTGATTCTATACACCAATTTTTCCATTCTTCTCTCGCCTTTTTTGAGCGAAACACAGATCTTTACTCGTTAGACACCACCTACGTTCAAGGCCACAAATAAACTTTCCACCCCGGAAGAGCAGAGCTGTACTCTACCGAGCGCATCTCCAGGTCGCGGATAGGGGGACGGCTGTCATTTGCGTGTAACGGTGAATAAGATGGGCCTCGCCTCCCACCCACCACCCAACCCCATCCCCAAAGGCAGTCGCGGACG
>UZAN01045050.1:0-15504 GCA_900618425.1 Echinostoma caproni
CAACTTTACTATGTATCAATTTAGTTTTCCACCCCTTCCGGCCTCCACGCTTCTGTTCGTAGAAGTTCGAACTGGCGAGGCGTGTGAACCAATCTACGCTTGGTTGCTTGTCTTCTAACATCATCACCATTGTCCGTGAGGTGAAAAATCCCCAGAGACTCATAGTTCCAGTTTGTTTACACATTAAACGGTTCAGCCTGGATGTTGGAAAGAACCGTTGCATTGATGACAAAAGCTGCCTGAATGAATACTAATTTTTGGAGATATAATTGGAACGAATGCCTTAGTGAATCATGATCGTGTAACACATTTTTGCACCGATTGCTTTCTGAATGTCGATAAGTTTGAAGATTCCTCACGGCTTGAAGGATTTTCTAAGATCCTGGGTCATCATTTGAGCTTATCTTACCAAACGATGTTTCCTTCCAGAAAGTTCAGTGACCATATTGCTTATTCCTCGTGAGAATAAAACAGTGAAAGGATTTGTTTTTCTGTTGTTACGTAACTGATTAATAATGAACAATATGGAGGTCCGTTTTGGTAATGTCGAAACTTGGAATCTGTTTCACTGACAGTCGTGACTGCTCTATGTAAAATCCAGCGTTTCCTGATTCGTAGAGAGGGAGCTGACATCACATGGCCTGCTACGTGTGATCATGCAAAAGCCAATGGGAACAAGCGCAATGCATTTAAAGCTCAGTGCAGAGAATATATCTCAAGCAGAATTGTTGTGAATGTACACGAGTAAATAAACGTAATCTCAAATTCACGCGTTTTCGGTTCTCCATGAGAAGCGATCATCTACACTGCAACAATCGGCCCTTTTACTCACTCTCAAAAACTATCCATCAAATATCGGATAAAATGACCAATAATTTACCATGTATCATGTATCAATAAAAAGTGTCAAGTACGGAAATCGGAAAACCAAAACTAACATCAGCTTTACTGTGCCGCAATGGAACTATATTCCATCGATTCACAACAGAATAATCCGTNTAATCCGTAAATATTCTGGAGGACGACTTGGATCACGTATTTTCAGACTTATTAAAGTTTTTCGGAGTTTAAAAGAAATTTATCTGTAGATAATAAACTTAAAGCGTGATGCCGAAGTGTAGTAATAAGGTGCACAAATCGAGCTTAGCTTAGAACAAATCAGGACGGGTTACATTGCCTAACCGTTTATTACCCACTTGAAACAAAGCAGCTAGTTCGGCTTTTATCAACCGGAGCAGATAATCTGTGGACTCATTTATAACTGCAGAAGTAAATTCATACAAACTGTTTTAAATGCCCTTCGTGCGATAAAACTGGTTGTTGTTTTTCATGCAACTGGCGCAGAAAGCGTTTTGAAGTACTACAAAATAGCAAAGCAAAGCATCGGTGGAGGTATGAAATGCTTTTGACTGATCTATGCAATCGATGAAGTTTCAGTTACTTCAGATTAGTTTTCATTGAAATGGCGTTGTATTACAACAGGAGAGTGAATCGGTTGGCTGTTTCAGGACTACCAACAGGGGACCTTTTGATTGCGTTACGAAATAAGCGGTCGTGGATGAACAGCGGTGTCGCTCGAGGACGGTGTAGTTGTTTACTTCATAAGTGATCTCCCTGTACAAATGTCAAAATTTCCCAAAGCACACTGAAGACGCGTTTGAATTCGTCACTCCAAACAGCAAGGTTTACCATATTACCCTGTGACTCGAATAATAGTGCTGAGCAAGAAATAGAGCTGGATCATGGAAGATAAAGGCTGGGTGTTCTTGAAGTCATACTACGTGCCGTATTTCCATGATTATTTGCGTGTGCTTCCAAGAAGCCACTATCGTAGAACGTCTTCAAAAAACATACGGTATGTGCGTTGATGAAATCTACTAGATTAAAGGGAGACAGAGTCCGCGAATGATAACATACACCTCATGGCTTAAAATATCTTCTTGGACAGAACAAAATTGTTCCATGAAAAGAGAGATTTAGCATTATTGAAATACAGTAGATACTATGGAAACACTTTAGGTAATTTCACGTTCCATTCATTTCACTTTTACACTACGGGGTGAATTGTTTTCTGTTCTTGTCATTAACTGCCAAAGAGAATGAAATTTACAAGCATTTCCATGGTGACAATAAGTCCTTCTGACAGCCGAAGTATGTCGAGACGGGCCGATTTGCTTATTATGTCGTCCAAATAGCTCATCGTACCATAAATGTCGATAAATCTAGCCCTTTACATAATCATTCTATTTTGCTCTGAGATAAACAAATAATTTCATTCCTTTCACGTGATTTCTAGCTAGGCATTTAATCTCTGGCAACTTAACAAGGCCTAAATGATCATGAAAATTCGTTTCCGTGTGACACAATTGCATGGTGTGAAAGAATGTCTCTATTAGAGCGATCATTGTGCCAAATCAACTAACTGTTCAACGGAGCAAATCGACGTGTCACTAGTGTGAAAAAGCGGATTAAAACCACAATATCTAGGTGAAAATTACGTGAAACTACACTGCATTTAGCTACAGTTGTTGTGACGTACCACTCATATTTGTGATTGGTTCGCAAACGGATGAGATAGTCAGAAATGAACAAGATTTCTTAGCGCGCATTGCAGTGTTCTCTAGAAAAATAAATAACACAAGTGTTTGCTTCTTCCCTCCCCTAAAGAGTTCTCCAATGTACTGTTTGGTCTACAGTCCTGTATTTTCCTACTTTTTTGATAACTGATTACTCATCAAGTATGCGGACGATTTTGTTTATGGCACGATATTTCCCCTATTCCTCCATGTACCCCAAACTCAGGCAAAACGCTTCACTGCACACAAACTGGGCTCCTTAGTGTGAATCCGTACACGTTTGCGTGTATCTCATTTTCCTTGATGAAGGGTGTCAGAAACAAGAGGAACTCTTATCAGGGTGATTTTCAATAACGCGCTCCGTCAAATACCATAGAATAAATAATTGCCGTGTACTTTATCGGTTTCTCGTGTCACCGGAACATTTCTTAGGTCAATAAATTCAACTAATAAGTTATCCGTTTTCAAATGCTTTGAACCACGACCAGAATAAAAAAATGTGCGCAATAATCTCATCAGCTGTGTACACACATTCAGATCAATTTGGTTAAGAGTGAAAGGTTTGGGGACAGCCGAACACACACGGGAAAGAGAAATTAATCAATACGAAGACTAAAGGTCACTAATATGAGCCGGATTGGACATTGGGACAGGAATAATGATAACTACGGCTTGTTCCATCCATTATTCTATGTGCTGTCGGAAATTGCGTTTTCATGTTCAAAATGAGGTATCTTATTATATATCCACCAAATGATCCTTACTCTAACTCTGGTTCGTGATAAATAACTTTGTCGGAAAGCATTAGAAAAACCGAGGAAGTACGTCGATGTTGTTATTTTAAGCCCCGACAAAGGGTCTGGAGCTGTCATCATGAATAAACAGGACTATATTCGACAAATGCAAGAAGTGATTTCGGATAGAAGCAGATTCGTTTTTGGCCGCTCTAGACGTGACCAAACAGCGGCTGTGGAACAATCCGTCGCGCGTGGATCACGTCACTTGCATAAGGATGGCTATATTAGTAGTGTCACACTTGCTCAACTCATCCCTCGAGGCTCTCGGCTACCTCGTATGTATGGGCTCCCCAAAGTTCTTGAGCTTATTGATCTGTGAAATGTTCCGATGACATATCAGATCGATAAAGGGCACGGCAACTATTGATTCCATGGTAAACTCCAGCAGAACGATTTCAAACCTGCATTGGGAAACCATTTATTTCGTATAGTCGAACTTTAATTTTGTTTGCTCCAGTTGCCGTTCTATTCATCGCTGACCTTCGATTATCTTGTGCACTAAATACAAAATTATAGATGATTCACTGAATACTAATATCGCCATTGACCATCAAGATAACGATTTTTGTTCAACCATTCGTGCACGTTATGTTCCATTTTAGTCGTGTAGGTGTACACATAAATCGATTAGCTGTTGAAACGACTATTTTTTAGTGAATCTGTGCAACAAAGTCGATCAAACCATCCGGTTCCAAAATATGAACCTGTTATGGACAAATATTTACTGTTCCTAACATCTCTGATCAACAGCATATGTATGTTAAGCATTTCACCGTTTCAAACATGATGTTAGAATGAATACCGAGCAAATTATGTAAAACTAAAACAAGCATCGACTCACACGCAAAAACCTGGGTATGTTGTATATTACGGGCAGAACATGAATCTCGCACGAACACATGCTATACCAACCAATACGGGGTGAACATTAATCATTGTATGTCTGATGTATGATGCATTGGACCTCCAGACTAATCCCGGATAATTGTATCTGTCAGATTTCAGTGCATCTGAATCAACCTCACAGTGACTTCATGTGCATCATCAGTGTGCAGTTGCGGCTAATATCAAAACATCGATATTGGCATTTCAACGAAACAGCGAACATCGGCATCATCTCGATCACCATGTCCACCACCAGCACCACCACCACCCGGTTGCACCACTTTGTTGTTGTTGATGTTACTGACTGATGATTCATCGGACTTTCGTGTGCATGTATTTGTGCCTGTCTCTCATCTTGCCTCGATTTAATCCGTCCATGTTGAATCACACTTTCGATGACAGATCGACTCTGTTCTGATTCCGGGGTTGTAATTTATTTGACCACCTTCTGTGGGGGTGTTTGCGTTTGTACGAATTTTGATGCAATAGCATGCGTATATACAAATCCAGGAACTATCTTCAATATTTTGAGCTTGCAGACGAGGGAATGGTTGATTCTGGAATGTTGGTTGGTGGCATACGCTTTACGAGTGTGGATTGCTCCAGAATACTCGCTTTATCAGAGCAAACTCGGGACAGCTTCAGTAGTAGCGCGAGAAAGTTGTTAGCTGGGTAAAATCTTGACAAACTAGACATGGTGAAAGTTCATTTTAGTATTTTTTCCGACTTTGTACAGTTCAAGAAATGAATCCTGATACACAATGTCACAACTCACATTCTTCTAGTGCGATTCTCACTGGATAAGTGCAAAAAACGAAATGAGCAGCATCAACAGTCAATTCATAAAATAATCACGAATTTGTACCCGGTGTCAGAAAATTGCAGTAACAAGAGAATGCGATTTTTCAGATGAGGCAGATGACCGACCATAAAAGGTCGAATTCGATTAAACACAAGCAAATGTAGCTAGTTTGCGAAGCAGTATTCACAATACCTTAAGTGGTATTTGGAACATGAGAAGAATACATTTGACTGAAAAGTGTCACTTGTTAAGAAAAGCAGCTTCCAATCAGACAATTGAGTTCCGGGTGAACATTCCTCTTAAAGAACCAAAAAATGGTGTCCTTTGAATTTACTTTCAAATATGGTATAGATGCAGCCAGCAACAGTAGAGTCCATTAATAAACAAAGAAATATGCGTGATGAGACCGTAAAACTATTTCAATTGTGAATATTCCCTGTTATATCATGAGTATCGAAACAATAACATATTTTTATAATCTTTCACGAAATGTGTCCTGTGCATGAGTTCTTAATAACCACGTTAGCGTTCGAAAAGTAAATCTAAGGAGTATTTCTGCCAAAGTTGATCAAAATGTCCGCAGCATATTTGGTGTTCGTCTGACAAATATTATCTTTCAACCTGAACAACTTTGATCTACCAATTCTCACCCGCTCCGAAGTGGATTGGTTATCACACACGTACATGTCTTTCATGATTTGGTGTCGTACTTCAAAGCCCGAACGGGACGCGCGAATATCAATCACAGATAAGTTCAAACGAGGCCATCTCACAGGCAGATGGCGACAAGTGCGAGTATCCGGTGTACAAAACGTCATCCACAATGAATCTGGTTGTAATCAACCAAATTAAATTGTTTAAGACAATACTTCTCGATATGGTAGCAAGTTTGGATTAGCCCATTCGAATGTTACGAGGCACTATGCACTCTTGGTACGAGACTGCTGTCCATTGCTCTTTGTCGGTCGACACAAAGATTTCCACCGCATATAAATACTCCTCGTTGTTCTTCTTTTCTGTTTTAATTTTAGCTAAATGAAATCCACGACGGCATTTTAATCAAATATGGACTCCCGTCATAAACCAATCCAATCAGCCTAAACTGAAACCGTTGTTTTCAGTTCCACAACAGTTATCGAATAGGTCTCTACATTTGCGCAACAAAAACAACCACCAAACCTAATTCTCACGTTTATTCAATCCCTTTATCAATGAGTGTTACAACTATTCCTTCGAGGTGTACGTTATTCATTATTCCCTCTATATAAAACATCTTTTTCCCTTTATCCAGTTCATCAACACCAGAAGACATATGTGGACAGAATTGATATTGACCGTCAATTTCGCGTGCTCTCATTTAGCTGTAAACGCACATTTATATGATCATGCGAAACAAAGAAGCATAAGAGTTGAAGTGAGTCATTTGAACAAAGTGGTGGGCAAGTGAGTTGAGTGATCTGTGTTTGATTAGGGGCTGATGTCATGTTAGATGACAAAATTTCATATGGGGTCAACTGGACCAAACGATGTGGTGAATGTGGTGAACTAGGGAATGGAAGGGAAGGTCATGTCACGTCATGCTATGGTAGGGTGGTATCAAGTATTATCACTACCACGGCAAAAAACAGTTGCGTCACAAATGTTTTTTGAACACATAATTGCGGTTTCAAGCGATGAATAATTATCGCTTCTAAGAATCGCAAATTCCGTGAACTTCGAGGCCTCGCAATGACTCGCAACGCTCTGGGTGCGTCTACGTGGTGACCGGAGTCTAACAAATGACGGGCAATTGCACTAGATGGTAATTTCCCTCCGCGAAGACCAAGCTGTTTCGGAATATGTTCACACATTCTGGTTGTTAAGTGACGTTCTGTCCTTCCGATATACCGCTGACCCCAAGTACATTGAAATGAATAGATGTAGTTGCAGATAACACTAACGTCTTTTCGATCCAGATTAGTGCATGTGAGACAACGAAACGTCCCGTAGACAATCATTGGTCTTGCGGCATTGTACGTCCCTTCGACGGCATGTGTTAAACGTCGAGATATTGGTATAATTTTTAGGAACAACAAAATAATTTTTATCTGTGGTGCACTCCATGTGTCTAATCCCTTGCAAACTGACTAATTCTTGACTCACACGAGTGATAGACGAGTTATGGATTTTTACACTTTTGGTATTATTATTTTGGTGTTAGAAATTCATCTGACGGATCCTAACCGCGATATCGTTCCCATTTCTCCATGCACCCAAATATGCAAACAACCCATTCTCCAATAAACGTTTACCAAAATGTGTCTGAGTTCAGCCTGACATGTGTATTCACAAAAGGAGGGTTACACGTGAATTGCGTGATTAACTTCAACTGTAGATTAGTTTCATGGCGTTTGTTGACATTCACCCCGTTTTGACAATCGGCATATCAATTTCAAATTGCAATGTTTCCTCCATTGTTTACAAAAATAAGCAATACAATACAATATAACACAAAATGACCAAGTTTAGCTTTACAAAATGGCTTTTATCATCGAAGTAATATGCTGATTGTACGAAACTGTGTTGGACGAATGGCGTTTGTGGGGAATTGTCAGTCAACGGGTGGTCATTATCAACAGTTTGAATTTGCCCTGTGATAACAGACTCGCCGACAGCACCACGCTGCAGATCAAGTAACCCAATTTCCCAAACGTTTGGTGAAATGGAGGAATCATGAACATAAAAATCGAGGATGGAGTGACCCGAAGGTGTATTCAACTGCCGCTGGGAGTCCATTAATTAACAATCCAATGTAATTGAATTTTTCATATAGTATTTTTCGTTATTTTTAAGAAAATCAGCAATAAGTTTAAATGAGTACGAAATAATCGGTACTCGGAAGAAGGAATTTGGGTCCTAGTTGGTAAAGAACCCGGGGTGGCGTTCGGAAAAAAATTAAATGTAAACAAGTTCAGGTTTAACAGAGTTTTTTCACACAACAGATGTATCACGTAAGATGGCTTTTCGTTCACAATATTTTGGAACACATTACGGGTAATAAACCGTCGATTATCGTGAGTTTCAGGGTCTTCTGGCTGTACAGAGTATTTCCTTTATATAGTATATGTACATTTGCATTGCCTAAGATCAATCTTTTCAAGGGAATACTTTATTCGGCATTTGTTGGCTTATCCTTATCCGAAGGAGAGTTTTGGTCCCTCAGAGGAACCACAATTCCCTCGGGTTTAAGACGTAAAACACCGCAAGATGTGACTCAAAAGCTTTAATTAATGGCAGCTTTTAAAATTCAAAACTTGAAGAATTTAAATAAGTTATTTGATCTACTTATGAGCAGATCGGTAGTCCTGTTTCTATTTCGCTTAGACCCGTGATTTCAGGTGACAGCTGTTTGTTTACCGCTTGGTCGTTTCTTCAACTGTTATAACTGGAACGCTGTGTGGGTTTGAATCCCGATGAGATTCTTCAACAACTGAATTAAATTGAAACTTCAAATTGAGTAAGCAATTATATCCAAACCGTTCATTTAGCCCAACACTCAAGTACGATGGACTCCATTAAATGTGGGTGAAATCCTACGTATCCTCATGGTTGTCCTAGTTTATAGCTCACTACCTGTGAAAACATCAGGGCTCTGGAGGTGATGTCACAGATCGGCTACTGGATTTCAGGCGTCCAATCCTTTTACGCAAATAGATTACGTATAATCAAGTGAAGTTGTGAAGCAGAGCCTGATCCGCATACGTCATGAATCATACGGCATTTAGGAAAATAGTACATCTATTTTTATGGTTGTTCATTTTGTTCATGGCGACGAAATGGCTCTTGTGGACAAAACATAAAATGATTACATTTATTACCAATTGTGGATGAAAAACCGATCAGCGGTTTATGTGTACTAAACTGCTTTCAGTAACCAACCCTTCTGTTGTGTATTTCTGTCTGGTTGGACGAATAATAATTGGCGAACGACCGGATTGAATGAGCAACTCACATCAGTCCGACTGCATAATTCGTTGATCACGTACTCCATAATTCCATCTGAATGCTTGGTGTGGTTGACAGAGTGAGTGCAGAAAGTTTTATTCAGCACCGATAAGCCGCATATCATTGGCTTGTAACTCCAAGTGGAAGACTTTAGACAGATAATATTCACTTTTACACTCCGCACCCAACCCCTCTTTTTGAATGATTTGCTCAAATCTCGGCTCTTTCGGTGCGCAAACGATATAGATAAAATCACGAGTGTTCTGATGATGGCGACGTTCACCAACGTGAACTGCGGTTTATCTCTGTGCTTTTTTACATGTTTTGTTTTGGCGTTCCATTTAGTGACAGCATGCCGACACTCGTTTCCTCCTATGGTTTTTGGCATAGCACTTGGAAAAATGATATTTCCTTTTTGTTCAATCCGGTGATTACCGGTATAAATCTTGTTGTGAAAAAAAACTAATTTACAAACATACCTGAGAGGCCGAAATGCAGCTCTGCCACGATTAGGCGGAGCAAGGACCAGGCACAAAGAATGCTGTGTGTGAACATAGTAGAGCAGAAATAGTCTCTTTATCCATCTTCTAATTATATGCTTCATTCTTTGCGATATAAATAGCTTGACCGAGTCTGAATAAATTGAAATTCCCAGAATCTACGATAGGCTCATTCGGGACAAAACTGTGAACTGCATTCTACGCTATAATGCCATGTAATTTCGAGGGACGCGTGTTACTGATGTCAGTTGTATCTCTTCCTAAACTCTATCAAATTTAAGTAAGATGACCAGCATACATGAAACATATAAAAAAATTAATTTGACGTTTTAGTACGAGTGGTGGTGCACTGGTCAAGTGTATTTCGCACAGTGCTTGCAGACAAACTAATGGGCTCACCCATTCCTGCAAATTGCAACATTATATCAAACATCGTGGAAAGAGAAACTTACCACCTTCCACACTAGGCCATTTGTACATAATTTATTGTAAATCAAAAGAATCATCATGTTTTATGAGTACCAGTGCACTGAATCGCAAGATGTGGTTCAAATACTGCTGACATTCAACAAAGAAGACTTTCTACAAAATACTTCTGATGGAATGTACAGTTCAGAAGAACCGCGATCGTTTTGTCTGAAATTATTCAAGATTGGTATTCTCTGCCGGTGTGAACAAACAGAACATATAATTCTTAGAGCGTCAGAGATCCCGACCAACCGTGTCGCAGGCCCTAAAGGGGGCTATGGTTCTTGAAGTCTATGTGATGCGATGCATCAACAAATGCCTTTTATACGTCAGTTACAATGGGAATAGCAACATGAACCTAATTCGTTTTTATTTCATATGCGAACTGGTTGAGAACAATGTCACATTTTCTTTGACTGGAAAATCGCGAAAAAGTGCGGACTAGTCAGGTGACGCCAGCAGTTCGAGCAGGTGAGCGGGAATACTAATGTGCCTTAGTCCGACACACATTTCAGTTTTAAAAGTTAACCATCATAAGTACGTTGAGAATTGTTTATTTAAACGTAAGTCGTGAATAGTTTATCAATTGGTTGTGTTATGTTATAAACGTTTGTGTACCAATTCCCCGTTTGATAATTCTATGATTTCAATATTTGTGTCAATTAAAAACATTTGGGACCCATAATCATAACGTGAGGTTGGACTTTGGAAACCAAAAATTAATAAAATTAGTTCAAGCAAACACTTGCTGATCTTATTGCCTTATGTTGTGTTTTAGCAAAAAATATAACAGTTAATCTAATATAATCTGCATTTGGTAAAGAACTTTTATTGTTCCCATGATATAACTACAGGGTGAAGTCAGTCAGAAATACCAAACAGTCCATGAGCTCGATTGCCTTAGTTCACATCTGTTTCTGTTTCTTAGTGGATAAGCTTGGAACGTACACCTTGATGCAATAAGTAGATGCATGCATTGAATGTGCAAGGTATGATATGGTATGGTATCATTTATGTGCACCAGGACAAGTCCTAATAGAAAACGTTGAAAACACCTGTGAAGAAACAGCGTCATTCACATATAACAACAGACAGTGTAGGTTACTGCGAGAAAGCACCGCTATTTTGTATTCTGAACTGATCATCTGCGTTATGGGTGGTTCATAATGCTGCTGGTTTCACTTTCTGTCAATCAGTCGTGTAGTATGACAAATGCTTACAGCTGCAAACATTCATTGGAACTGCGTGAGTGTTTCAAACGTTCCCATTTGAATAGCGTGATTTGTATAGACAAACTACCTGAAAGAAAATTAAAAATAGCAATATAAAGACCTAATAAAAAGTTTGTCAATAGAGTGCTCTATACATGGTTGTTTTCACTCACTGAATTACTCTTCTATCCATGTCATGGTCCACGCAATATTATACTATTGAACAAGGGAGGATTTACGAATTTATTTTCGAGAAACTTACTATAAAAGTGGTTTACAACTGTAGGCAGGCAGTTTAATTTCCTGCAGTACCAGCAGCCAGATTTTCAACATTTGGCGCATGCAAAGGATTGTTTGAACTAAACCACATATCCTTGCTCCTCGCGACTGATTTACATCGGGGCCACAACGCTACAACCCTCAACTCAATGTGGCAGAAGAACTCCTTGAAATCTACGTTGTTCAGGAACGACCAATCATATGAAAGTTAACTGTAGGCAGATGACTGGCAATAACACTCGCCATTCAGGACGGTTGACATAGATTCAGTCAACCAATCAAGGAGTATGTCAAATTACTTGCGATCCCTCTTACTCTGCTTACTCTCGCCACCATGAAAGAATATCTCCAAAGTTTTACCGTAGGTACGATTCTGTTCCTGTAGACTCGCTATCAGTTCGACAGATGGTTCGAAAAAGGATTGTTTTAAACTCCCGTATCAAGGCAGCTGTAACACAAGGGATAGAGCACCCCGTTAGATTCGGCTTCGGTAAAGAACCGCACTGAGTAGGACAGGGTACTGGACGTGCGACCTTCAATAGTGATTCGCATTCGATATTATTTGTGGCTCACAGCGTAATACCGTCGCTCCATGTTCATTTACTTAACATCTTCCTCTACAGATGTATGGAATATGCTTCGATGTAGATATTTTTTATTGTTTGCAAATATGCTTTCCGAAACAACACAGTCTACACTACCGTTAATCATTACTCGGCCAAACAAATACCTTCACTGAAAGAAGCAACATTCTAAAACACTGAGAAAAATAAATATAATCATAGAATCAAGTCAATTCACTCTTGAAGTTCACAAATGGAATCAAAAGAATAGCAAATAGTCCTATCGGACTGAACTGGTCGATAATCTTTGTTTGTTCACGAGGAACGTCCTTGGTGGAATCAGTGAGGGAAAGTAGCGACTCACAAGCAGAATGATCAGATCTCTCAGACAGTGCGTGTGCACTTGAACCTGCGAATTTTTCTCCATCCTTTCTCAGCCTTCATAAGTTTCGCGTGACAAATATTTTACAGTCACTTTTAACTTGGACGAATGCTTCCTCCCTTTCTCGCATTCCGTGTTGCTCACGCTGGACAGGATATCCGTGCTGATCACGCCTCATGAATAATCACCATCGGGATTTGGCGACGAGATCATTGTGAAACGCATGTGAATGAATATTTTCAAATAAAACACCTGACACACAAAGAACAGAAGGTTTGACTGAACTTATTCAACTTGTTCTGAAAATCGATTGTCGAAATTTTGATTACTCATAGGCATCGCTTGTGTACTGTTTGCTGATAGAATATAGTCTGAGTAGAACCATGGATTATTGGATGGCATTATGCAGCCGATGAAAACAAATCGCCTGCGTTCAGAAATAAAACTTTATAATTCCGTAACACCATCCACAGGAAGAACTTAGCATTGGTTCCGAATAGCCTGTTTCTTCACCAGTTATAGCTTCATATCGGTTGAAAAGCTACCCGATTGCTCTGAAATAATTCTTTTTCTTGGTTCTTTACCCATTAGCTTTGAACAAAACTATTTCCGAGTCTAACACTGTTTACAGAGACCTTTTTTGCCGAATGCATGGCATATGACCAGGCTTGAATAAACATCGTTTATTTTGTCTGTAAACAATATAGGACAACACAATCACCCAAAGGATACCTCAACTATCTTCCCTTTGTTTTCATTCCCAAGACGAGTGTTCATCAATTTTCTTCCTTTTATTTTTTTCATTTTCCATCCTTTGATTGAATATTCAAATGTACAATTTTCCGGAAGGGGGAAGCGGTCCATCAAAGAGCTGCTATTCAACGCACAATGGGGAGAGTCAGGCGGTGGCGGTGGGATTCGAACACACATTCCTGGGGTAATAATTTGGTGACGTTACCACCAGACCATCACCGTAGACCTGTGGTAATCAGTGATGACTTTGGAAGTGATTCACTTAAGGTGGCCTTATTCAGAGACCTGAATTCTTTGTTAATATCGATTTGTTCTTTAATTGGTTCTGAACTGAAGAAAAATAATCAATCAGAAAATAACTAAAACTCATAATAGCCTAGTCACTCACTGACCGTACATTATTGTCAGCTACCAACTAGTGATGCACTAAGAAGCCCATAGGATAATCCTAACTGAAGAATTGAATTGATCTCCATCGTCCAAACCACTGGCCACTCTCCATAGGGCCCGGAGGTACGTGAATTCAACAGTTTTAAAACATCCTCCTGAGGACACAAAATTACCGAACAATTCCAGAGAGATAATAAGTATTATAAGCCTGAAAACGAACCAATGTTAGCGGTCTGGTAAACCGGGTGTTCACAGATGACAACAGTAATATGGAATGTGTTACGTACGCGTATGCGTTAATATTGATCACCCAATCATAGTTTGCAGTTGTTCTGGACTGATATTGATCAATAATCCTCCCAGCTAATTTGCTGTAAGCCATGAAGACCTAGTTTTAGTTCATCGTCTACTGGATCGATATATTCTCAAATAAAATTCAATAGACTGTCAACCTGGATCTGATCAGTACAATGCCTGATGTTTTCTGATTTCCCATGTTGAATTACGGGCCTTTGATCATACTTTACACTATAGATTTACAACCGCAATTAGGTCTTGTCAAAATGTCACCGGGAGGAACGATATTGATTTAATGGTTTACAACACGCTTCATCTACTAAGTAAGATCCGAATACATTAGGTTACCTGTAAATCCGTTGAAAACTGTCCCTTGTACACGCATTTAGACTTTGAATACATTTGGTCAGGTTATAAAGTTGGAGAATATTCCGTGTGTGCTGGTGTGGTGTTGTGGTGGTGGAATTCGATTGATATCGATACCAAGTGTCGTCAAACAAAGGAACGAATCCCATCATCGCTGATTCATTTGAACTAAGTTATTTACTGGTATATACTGCAAGGTAAGACGCACTGAAAACAAGGAATCCCACTATAATCGTCAGCAAAACAAGCACTAAAAGTAAAAGCATATTTTTACCCTCGACTACGGCCAAAAACAAATCGTGTTTCATCTTCGTTTAGCACACTTACTGCCCTCACACCGATTCAGTACATTGCCTGCAATTATCTTTCTTCCTTTTAGCACTCAATTGGTTAGTTTACTTCACCCAAAGAACGGGAAAATTTAACGCGAAGAACGGAGATCACCATGTGGGACGGGACAAAGTCTACCAATTCGGCATTTTGATATTATCTCAAATCACTGATTCAAATACACCCCCATCGGCAGTGTCGTAGCCAAGGTCACTAATGGCTACAGAAGTTCTTTTATATTTTCCGCACACGTAATTGTTGTTCCCGAGGTAGAAAAAAGGTAGAGTAATTTACAGCAATTATCATAGCCTATTTTATTGCATCAAGTAGACCTAGTGCCAATTACTGCAACCTGCGGTATTTTGCATTGCAAAGAACGAATGTCGGTTCTGCTTATCAGCCGATCATTTTCGCACTTACGCTTTATGGCAAGTAATCCTCATGGCATATCGTTGCATACAATGAAATGTGTTATTTCCAAAAGACTGAACTAGTCATCGAACTTTTAGAAAAACACAAAGTTACTCAATACATGTAAACATGGTAAATATCTTTTACCTATGTACAGTTTATTGATACAACCAAACATATGTAGACAGAATCCGTATTTTCCAACAATTCCCTGTACTCTAACTCAGCTGCAAACGCACATTTAGGCGATCTTTTCAAACAAAACACAAGTTGAACTGAGTTATTAGCTTAAGGCGCCAGAAAAACTACCATCGAATGCAGTTGCATGAATGCTGTTTAACTCAAGCCATAAAACCGACGCGATAAATGCGTTTCGGCAGCTGAATTACATCCTGATGGTGTATTTCAACAATTTATTGACTTGAGTTGACGTGGCTATTACGAGACCCTAGAATTTTGTGACTTCCAGAAACGATACCTATGCAATCTTTAAAACCATAATTATTAAGC
>UZAN01045050.1:16101-26721 GCA_900618425.1 Echinostoma caproni
CCTATGCAATCTTTAAAACCATAATTATTCAGCACCTGTGGCTGTCATGGCGGTGGTTTTCACGCCAGACTCCACAATACCGCATCGTCATATTTCCTTCTCCCCACCTCTATCTCGCCTCCATCACTATCACCAAGAGCACATACTGGATTAAAACCAATATCCGACACCTCGAATTTCTGCAACATAAAGATGATCTTTATGGTGGCTGAAACAAATGATTGAAGAGTGGGTGCAATCAAGACCGAACAGGACCGTAATGTTTTATCCGAGTACGAGTTTTGACAGCACCTATCGTGTGGCATTCCGTAGCCTCCGGCTGAAGAGAAATGGAGCAAAGTAGCAGACNAGTTTTAGTGCACCTGAACGATTCTAGGACATTGTTAACTAGTATTCGTGGGCTGTGAGAAGGAATCGCTGGACACCTTCGTGGTTGCAATAAAGACTGTCTTCGACGAAATGCAACGGCACTTTAGGTCTCTGGATCACTATTTGGTTCTATTAACTTTATTTCAAGGGTGCCACAGGAATCCGTCCTTGATCCTAATCCTGTTATCGCTTTTATAAATGATTGTGAGAAAGTTCTACAATCACAAGGTTATCAGCAGATGATGCTAAAATCCTAGAAGTCGGAGACAAAACGGTCTGTCCTTATCCCGAAATTGTGGGCTATTACATTTCTTCCGAAATCAACCAGTTTCATAATCCACAACCACGGATGACCTGGGAATCATATCATATATTGCATAAGTGTATCTTCGGTCCGTTTGAAGCAACACTTCCTACGTATAGTATAAGCTTATGTTCGACCTCAAGTGGAGTATCTTACCCAGGCCTGGAGCCCATAACTACAAAAGGATCATAAATTGCTAGACCGTCTAAAAAGGATAACCACAAGGATGGTCAACCACTGAAATTATGTTTCAATCAGTACCGCAGAATTCGAGGAGGCTTGAATCTCATTTATCGCATATTATACAACCCAAACTATCCACATAGTCCGCTACACATTGTCCTCTAACATTCATCTCAGGGCGCATTGGTTCTTGTTTGTGCTTCCAAAGATCCACCTGGAATGTTGGAGCCGAGCTTTTGTCCTTAGGTTTCGCACTAGGTGTGACGTTCTCACAGTAAGCGTGCTTTGGGCGCCAAATGTTTGATTATTCAATTGAAGGCTTGATGAATCATTGACATATCATACATTTCGAAATCCCTAAAAGTATATAACAGTTAAACGATGATATTCGTTGAACCCGAGACTGTACCGTGTCTATCATACAATTTGTCCGCTCAGTCCATTCTTCTGTGTCAAAAGTAGTGCACGACAATACTCAATAGATAACATGCATATTAAAAATAGGAACCCCCTAAGCAAAACGGTAGATTTCATGAACTTCGCAAAGTGTAACAGAAAGAATTATTTAGGAAGTACTTTAGTTGGATCGCCTTTAATACTCCAGAAGTCCGCACGTTTTATGGGTCTTTTTCATAGCACTTTCAATCTGATTCTGTCGCTTTGGCACAGCTTCCCAGCAATCGGCCATGTTTGCCGGAATCTCCAATCTGTACTGATTATCAACAGTTACCAAGCTTGCTTTCAGTCAGCAAACATAATTTGTTTGATAAAACCCACCCGATAAACGCTGATCCTCCTCTGCGTAAATCTCATCTGGTCCATATCTAGCAAAATTGCCCCTATGAAATCTATCAGTGAACACTAACCCATTGGTAATTTATCTTGCTCAGGTTGACGGAATAGGTGAAAATCCCTTCCAAACAATGCAGCTCGTCTTGCAGAGTTTGATGTTATGGTTAGGAATTGAGTGTCCCGTTAGAATTGTCTATTTTTGTGCATGTATTGTAAAGTTGATGCTTTTTTACTGAAAATTATTGTATAAAATGCTAAAAGTTAACTGCAATACAATCTTTTAGATTCGAATATTCCATTGCGGTTTCTCCATCTAGCCACTGGGTAATTGAAGCGCACAAGCCAAGCTTACTTTGCGACTAACCACTTGAGCTTTAGTTAAGCTTTATGCAAATTGTAGTCTCCTTATTTTATGTGTCATGGGCTAGTCTCACGCTCAGTTTCATTCATTGTGTCCATCATCTCTGCTTTCTACCTCGGCTCGATAGCTGGAATAATTCCATATGTTTGTCTTTTGTCTGCTTAGTGCTGTCCGTCAGCCAGTTCGCTGTAATTCGGACCTCAGCTGAAATGAGAAGTGTGTCTCCGTTTGGCCACACAGTCCTTCTTCTGGTCAACAGATGCCTCACGGGGTCTTCACAAAATATGCCAATTATGCAGGAGCATTGCGCAAGTGTGAAGTCTACAGNTCTACAGAAGATCTTTGTTTGTGGCACGGAGTTGGAGCAGCGGTTTGTGCTGGTCACTAAAACAAAGACCCACACACACGAATGGAGATGATATTTGATATAAACGCATTTTTCGGGGCCGGGTGTTGAACACAGAACGGACGAAAAAGTAGATAGCACGTAAAGGGATTTTTGCGTAATAATCAATATTCACTACCGCATTGGGACAGTTACTTTCCGTCTTCACAAACCCCTTTGTGTGCTCAAAAAATGGTGCAGTTACTCCTGCTCCCATGGCCGAATAGCTGACTAGTGATCCGACATGAAACATCCGATAAAATTATAATTGGGAACAATTATGATACCAACTTCATCACGACGAGGAGGAACCACATTTCAGCAGAATAAAATGAATTCAGTTATTTTGTGCTACTCTCAATCAGCTGCATACGTACAATGGCAATCAAGGTTAAACATCAACAAAGAAATGACAGGTTATCGAACAAATTAGCACACCAATTGAATCAATCGCAGGACAGGGGCAAATGTCACAGTCAACCACGGCGAGTGAACACATGACGGGGTTCAGTCCTGCTAGGGCAGGACAAGACTGGTCACAAAGTCTAATTGTTTACTCAAATTGAGTTTAAACCGTCGAATGGCGGAGGCTTCAGAAAACTGAAGCCGACAATCGTGTTGTTGTTTTTACTTATGATCCTAAACGACTTGTTTGGCTCTACATACAAGTTGCAGTTTAATGTGGCGAGCAATAGAGCATTTGGGAATTTTGTCTCCCTCAAGCACACTCGCATGGATAAATGCAAGAGGAGGTAACTTGAGGATCAGGCTTGTCCAAGTTTGATTTCAAGAGAAGATGCTTGGTTTTTAGCAGAATGATCAGTGAAGCTGCATGAAATGTTTTATGGATTATTTGTTTTATGGGTCGCTGGAGACGTCTGCCAATTTCGCCTCCTTTGAACGGGATGGTCAAGTAAACTTTCTGTTAAGGGGCACTGGGCANTGGGCATTTTCTGTTTAACTGTTGTGTCTTCCGCGTTCCTTTTCATAAACTTCGAAGAGTATCCATTTTTGAGTAGAGTCAGCTGAATTGAAAGAACATTACTGTCCTAGGACTGACTCTTCTGAATCTATTCGACGAGCTCGTGTGAATAGAGTACAAACAAGGGCACGCTTGTTATTTATAGGACAGTAACTTTAGATAGTTAAATCCTGACCGGTCCATGTCCGCTTATGAAACACAGAGTGGTTCGGTATACCACCTTCTCTGTTCAATGTATGTAGATCGAGGAATTGAAAGGTGTCTCCTGATCCGTGCTCGATCCTTGTGACAGCTGTTCATGTCCTCTAACAGTTGATTTGCTTGCTCGACATTGTCAACAACGAAAAAGGTGTTATCAATATATCGGATGTATAACGGAGTTTTATATACGGACTCAAGAATATTAGTGGTCTCTCAATGCCCCATAAATATGTCAGCTTTCACAGGTCCAAATGGGTTATCCACTGTCACACCCTCTGTTTGTCTGTATAATTATCCATTGAATGGGAACTGTACGTTTGTTGTCCACGATAGAAGGAAAAATTTAGGTAAATCTGGTGTAAAATTCACTTCATGGGCATGTTGGCACATTATGCCAATGGTTTCTTTGATTGGGACATTAGTAAAAAGAGAACAACCATCATAGGAAGCTATGCGTTTACCGAAGACATTAAGATTCCGAATGATTTCCTTGAACCCACAGGAGTATTTTAGACTGTAACTTGATAGTCTGTCACGAATCGGTTTGATTACCTTCGATAGCCAACGAGCCACCTTCTGATGCAATGCGCCAAACATCGATAAAATTGGTCTTAGTGGAATAGCATCCTTGTGAATCTTTGGGATAGCATAAAGATGGGGAAGGCGTGACTCACGAGACTTCAACGAAAATGCAGTTTTGGTATCGATCAAGTTTTCTGAACCCATTTGTTTTATTGTGCTTGTTACTTATTGTTCGACGTTTGTAGTTATATCACCTATCGAGTTTTCCTCTGCAAAACGGGCATCCTTCTGGAGAATAGACACTATCTTGGCGACGTAATCTTGCTTGTTCAACAGGACTGCACCTTAGAACATCCTCATTTCGACGAAGTTCCTCGAGAGAATCCCAGTGGATTTCGGATGTGGGACAGCACATGTCAGTCCGAGCAACGGAAACCTGAGTGACAAATGAGGAAAAGGGGAGAAAGTTAAGGGTATCACATAGGGATATAGGACAATCGCTATTGTGGCCATGGTAGCAGCAAAGTTTCCACTTTGTTCTAAGTGATACGACACAACGCCTAATGATCTGTTCGTGATACATCCGGCGATTCAATAAAAAGGACACATTGTTGAGAAAAAATTTCAACTGCGATTCATTGGCCTTGAAATCGATTTCATTTAATCGATTTTCATTTAATGGCAATGGGTAATCATAACTCAGGTCAATTCACACACTGCATTATCTGTGTATCTAATGCGGAAAACCGACCGCTCTGCCTCGATCTTTCGCGGTTTGTTAAACTCGACTCCCAGGTATCAATTATTGCAAGATGAACTGAACGGAAGATGACACAAATTTGGCCGGATTGAACGCATCAATTTGGACTTTTCGGAAATAATGCGAACAAATCAACCGTCTCATTCCGCTAAAATAAAAATGACCAAGTTTATCCGTGAAAAAAATTCAAAATTTTCTACCAACCGAACTGGTCCGCAGTAGAATAAATATAATCAGCAGACGCCAGTGACCACACAGTAGTTGAGTAATATTGAGAAGAGGTATACAGTTCAAGCATTGTTAAAACCAAACGATAATTTAAAACAATAGACTAGGTTGAGCAGTTAGAACTTTTTCTTTTCGTTGAGGTGCAAACGGTACAAACTATCAACTACCAGAGTTTATTCCAGTTTAGTCAACATAATTACCAACAGATGGATTTATTTTCATTGCGAACGAAGGAGTCATCTTTGATCTGTATGGTGAGTGATTCGAAGGGAAAATCTAGCTGCAGTTTTCACACCCATCAGCTCATACATGCTAACTATCTTGTCACGTGTGTATTTCAATGCCGATTGCATTTGGCTCAAAAGAATCCGCTTTATTTGAGGGAATCTCAGCCTCCATGGAATTTACTCATTATATTATCGAGTGCATAGACTGAATCCACTCATGCAATGATTCATCCCCACATTCACGTCTCTGGCATTGTGATTGATATATCCTACTTACTTTACTTCATTGCGGCTGGCTCCTTGGAAAGGATAAATGGGCTCTAGATATGGTCATGAAGTTCTTTGTTAGTTTGGTACGAGAAACGTCCCCAGCGTCCCTCCGCATTTTCTATTTTGAAGGCGCATCTCTAGCCTTTACACAACCAAGTGCGAACTGCAAGGCAGCAGGAAGTAATCCCTCGCCTCGGAAGTGAGGGGGTCAATGGCTCTAGCTTTACACGACCAGCCACATTGTCACGACCGATTTATCGATCCATCTCGACATGTTTCGCTTCCTCAGTCGACCGACAGAGGTGAATTACCGCACGGTTCGTTCATTTGCGTCTGTGACACACTCGATCGCCGATCACGGACATGACGTTCCCGGGTGAGCCGGGGGGCGGGGGATGAACAGCCCACCCCACCCACGGAAACTTTCATCCTTGCTCCATAGTTCACTCAAAAAGTACTTCTGTTTGTCTTCGGAGAAGGGAGTTCATTCGGACTTGTCGCGGTTTAGACTGACCCGGTCAAATCGGTGACGTTTAACGCCGAAACGCCAATCATCTTGTGGTGTACCATGGAATGCGATTGGTTGGATTCGCTTGAAGTTACAATGGAATCACTTAAAGTTGAAAAGGTATAGTCCTTAAAGCATCACGGAAGATCAACCAATTTGGCTTAGACACGGAGGTATCGGAGTTATTTCTAGTTCGATTGTTACACACTTGGTAGAAACTGGGCATAGGGCTCATGCTAATTCGGATTTCATCATTATTTATCACGTCCCACAAAACAAATTCAAGGCCGTTCGAATTAAAACGCCAGCAAAAGCCAAGGCAATTATCATCCGCTTGTTGCAGCCAGAATTTTTTTCTGAAAATACACTTGTTCAGGCACTTAAACTTTCATGGCCCAAACCGGACAACATCACGCCTGAATGTTGTATTGACCCCAATCAATTGTCAACACTTACGTAACCTGTTTGTATTTGAAGAAGAAAACTGGAGACAAACGTGTCTCTGCTACACGCCTTTGCTATAATTAGTTGGCCTCCACTGTTTGGCTCCAACACAATACCCTCTGGCTATTCTCTTACATAAATATGGTTGTCTTGGTTTGAGGAGGAACTCACCGAAATCATACGTTCGCCTACGATCTGTGTTCTGATATTGTGTTGTAATGGCATGATTAAGACACACTAATAACTAGGTTGTTTACCAATTTATGTTCTCATTATCTGCTCTGGGGTACTGCATAGATAATGTAGAACTCCCCGATCGGAATGATTGTATTTTTTCTATCGCAAGTATTCCTTATGCAGGCATAAAACCTACATTTCAATAGAAATGTATACATTAGAAAGAGGAGGGAAAAAAGTGAAGTGAAAACCTGTTCTCTGTTAACTAGAGGGTACCGCAGAGTTACCACATGTGATTATTCTAGGGTAAACCCAACAACACTGAGATCTAGTTGACAAATGTGAACGACAGAAAATTTGGTGTGTCAGTGCATAAGAATCTTACGTGCAAACGTTTCCCATGCATTATAATGACGTTCACACAGGTTAGTTACCAACTCCTCCAACGGGATTGAAGAGATTCGGCTACCGATGGTCAGTCCATGTCGAAGCACGTAAGTCTTTCTTTAGGATATCGGAGAGAAAAACCGAAAACAATAAAGCAAAGTGGGATGAACAGACTGGTAAAAGAATTTAGAGATAATGGATTGTTGAGTTCGGAACTGACGAACATCCTAGATACGGAAGGTATGTCGTCGAAGTTTATTGATCTAGCCTGGTTTATTCAGTTTCCCAGGAGAAGTAATTAGTAATCCATTTTGTGTAGAAGGGAACGAGGAATAGAATCAAAAGTAGATCAGTAGTCCATAAAGACACGAATATATAAAAATCGGTGGTTTCAAAAAACTTGACCACTATTGGCATACTACAGTTAACCAAATCGAAATCAGTGAGCTACCTCGGATTGACACTGCGTGCCGCTTTTTATTGCTCGTCTCGAGTTATCAATGTTTTTTCATGAAGGGTAACGGGATAATTTCCATCTTCCCTGCATTCACACCAACTGTGTCAGGAACAATGGTAATTTTTTGATGGCGAATGTTGAGCACAGACGTTTGAAAGGTTCATTTCATGTGGTAACGCATCCAATTGCCTCAAAGAGCATAAAGAGGATGTATAACATAACATGGTGTTCAAATTAGCATGCTATAAAGTCTTTTGTGAGTCCGATATGTATTCTTTGGTATGTACTAGCAACGACAAACATAATTGCATATATCAGTTGATTCCCTTTGGTGAACCAGTTATTGGTGTACAGTTTAAATGGTGCAACCAACCAGCGAACCAATGGACATTCTTTATCGTTCGTCAGATGTTTCACCTGGTGGTTAAAGCAGTCTCAGCAAACCTCTCTAACCCCGTTACCCGGCCTCACTTCTTCCGTACGAGTATCACTTTCGTGGTTCGCTAATTATTGTACACATTTAACCGTTTTGCACGACAGAAAATATTGCTGACTCACAGAAACTACCTGTTGTCCCAATCACACCTGGACTGTTCTGTCTGATTGACATGTGTCGTTGCTGTCTTGATTTCGGTGCGGCACAGTGCAAAGTATGTATGTATCTTTTGTAATGGATCGGGTTGTGTATGTGTGTTTGTGTGCAGGCAGAGCGCGCGCACACATACACCTTTGTACTTGTCTTTGTCTGGTCGAACGCAGTCAACCGCATGGTCAAAAGCATTCAAGCTGAACTGATTACATTCGTGCCTGATCGGCCGGCGGGGGATGATGGTGAGCGCGAATGTTCCGTCTGTGATCGTGTTCCATAGGAGCGCGCTACAAAAGGTGGAGGATGGAATTCCTATGCGTTTTGGGGGACTGCATTTGATTTCTTTCTTCCTTTCTCTGTAACGTTCCACATTTTTCCCCCCGACCCGTCACTCCGAAACCGGTTTTCATTCTCTGCTCGTCATATTTAACCTGAATTGTACTGTACACTTCACATACTAGGTTTTGGTTGAGCAACCTCGCACATTCCTCACATTCGCCTTGCTACAAATTGGCAGGGAGCATATTGTAGACACAATGAAATCTATCATTGATTACCCCCAGTGATATCAGATCACAGTTGTCTATCGTCAATTGCACAATGATAGACAGATTTACTGCACTAATACCCCTATAGTGGTTAGGTTTTCCCGACAGGTTTGCTAGAACGTCACAGTCCTGGCCGGGAAGATGCGTCATTTTCTTCCTTCCTCGGAGTACGAGAAACAAATGGGATATAGAAGCGAGTGTTCTTTGTGAACTCACGAGAATCCAAAGTAGTTCTGATATGGTTGAAGATTTTCTGTTGTGGACATTGAAGTATGAAGTGGGAGGTGAAAAGAACTACTGGATTGATTTCAAGTGTTTAGTGCAAAATAACTTGAAGATGATATACGTGGGTATTCTGTTGCAAGACATCAATGTATCTGAAGTAATTTCAAGTCCGGTTGAGTTAGTAACAGCTTTGGGTAATCGAATGGGAGAATTTGCAGCATTTAACCTCATGTCTGTGGATGTGAAATTTACAAATGCATGAAAAGTGAAATAAGAATTTATCAGAAATAGACTTTCAAGGAAATAAAACTATTTAGTAACTGTGTAGAGCCAACCTCCTTATTACTGAACAGATGTGCAATATGATGGAAAAGAGAAGTACGATATGAAGAGTTACGTGCAAATAAAACTTTGTACCTTGAGCGTGCGGATGTTACACCTAGACATTCTGAACGCTCGTATTGTCAGGGATTATGAGTTTTCGATATTATTTTTGGGATAACGTTTTCACTTATATGCAGTGGTCTGCCAGTAATGGAGTCTATGGAGACGCCACCACATCTAGCGGTGTTTTAGACAACCAGCCAGTCTTCAAAAATTCGGCAAACTTTACCGGGGCAGTAAAACTAGTGGGGGAGTAGCCAGGTATAGCAATCAACTCATGAGAAACAAAAAATATTCTTAATCGGAGTGAGAAAAATGACAGCTTTCTAGCTTTATAGAGCACCTTTTGAACGTGCCTGAACCAAGAACAGTTGTATGGTGGTGTGATGCGAAAAAATTTTATCACTGTTGATGTTGGTTGGTATGAGTTTACCAGAAAGGGAGCCGTGCCTATTTTAGTGACTCCGTATACGATTCGCCGACCCTTTTATCCTTTGGATGGACCGTGTGCCCCAAACAGGTGATGATTAACCTTGACTCTATCCTAAATCCCATCTGACACATCCCTATTCACATCCAACCACTACCGCATTTTGTTTCTAAACCACACACAATCGGCTAACTATACCTACCAAGCCAATCCTCACACACACGTCAAACATTATGTAAATGCGATATGCCTATTACCTATTTATATCACTGTATTAGCCAGATGAGGAGGTTATCGAAAACGAGCTGGTTCTCTATTTCGTGATTTCTCAAGATATATATAACCTGGCAATTTTAAGCATTCCATGAAGAAGGATTCCTACATGGACCGAATCATAAAATAGTCTACTTTACTTGGATTACATAAGGTCTCTTCGAAGGTGAGTAGCTCACATCATCCGTGTACTGGTAAATAATCCAAGTGGTAGGAATGAAAAATCGCTTAGCATGCAGGGAAAGGGAACTACAGTGAAAAAGTGTATCTTGCATAACGCCAGTATTGACTTCACAGACTACTACGATCCACGTAGAGTGACGGGTAAAAAACCCGAAAGACGGTGTCTTTCAACAAATAGGTTTCTTCTACAAAGGCGGTACTGAAATACAGTTTACAATAGTGAAAAATATAGTGTGTGAGATAGAACTGGACTGCCAAACATGCACACGTTTGTCCAAATCGATTCCACGAGTGGAGGTGATAAGTCGGAGTTAAGCAGCTGGGAATGTGCGGCTGAGAGCCGACTTTAACTTTTGACGCACATCGTTCAGGTGATCGCCCTTGAAAGATAGTTTGATGTAAACGGCTTTCTGGGGAACAATTGGTGATGG
>UZAN01045051.1:5909-16481 GCA_900618425.1 Echinostoma caproni
TCCAAAGCATGTGTGAATTGTAAACATGTATTGTTCCGTTGTAGTCTATCCAATGGTTAACTGTGTGTTTGAAGTTCTTTTAGTCAGGGTATACAATGGATAGAACTCGATTGTTGATCTGTGAAGTATTACTGTATTGTATTTTATTATAGATGACTTGTGCAAACAACTGTGCCTACATTTTAGTCCAAAAATGTGTTCACCGTTACAATGGGATAAAAAATAAAATAAAAATTCATATAAAACAATGATAAAACTTATATAGGTGTTCATTTCTGTAGGTTTAAAATTAGTTAGTTGCGGATCTTCACCCTGTCAGTGAGAATACAAGCCAGATAGGAAACCGTTGAGTTGTGGTAAATGCTGATGCGAAAATTTGATCGGGTTGTAGCGTGGGAACGGCAAGCAGATAAATCAGGTTGAGTGAATGACTGGGGTCATTGAGTATCTTATAAGCGAAATTTGCACATGAAGTGATATGCAAATTACACAATTTTGTGGTCAGAGTGCTTAAAGGAATAATTGAAAGACGGCTGATAATTACTAAACCGCGATGAAGAGTAATAAAATCCTTTCTAAGTAGTCCAGGGAAAATAACGGGCGAACAATAAAGCATGACGGGAGAAATACATTGATAAACAAAGGAACATACAGTTTCATGCTTCACTCGAAATTGTCATAGCTTACGTATTTGAAAAGATAAGCGACGCTGTCTACCAATACAGGCTAGCACATGAGAGGACCACCGTAGAGTGGTATCTCCTAGGTATTTGGTGATGTGTTCTGGTGATGGGTACGGAATTGATGACAGAGGGTTTGAAGGGATATTCAGATCGGGAGAGATTAGAAATGCATTCAAAGCATTTAGAAGCATTCAACTGAAGACCGAATTGGTTAGAGAATTATTGTATTTGTAATAAACTGTCGGAAAATGATTCTATGTCCGATTGGTTTGAAATAGCTTGACATACGACCACATCATCAGCATACTTGAAGGTCTTGGTTGGTGGGACTGAGGGTAAGTCGCTGACGAAAGTTGAAAATAAGTAGGAAGAGAGCACAGCACCCTGAAGGACTCCAGAGTTATTCACTAATGGTTTTGAAATAGTGCCTTCTGCTTTCGTTCTTTGAATCCTTCCTGTGAAATAATCTTTCAATCATGACAACAAGTTGGTGGGGCAACCGAATGACTGTAACTTTTGCAGAAGAAGAGATGGTGGAACGAAATCGGAAGAGGAAGAATAGCAAAGGAAAACAAAACGAACGGACTTTTGAGAATGATCTAAAGATTTGCAAATAAAGTGCGTCATTGAGGAGACAGCATCCAAAGTGTATCTATTTGGCTTGTACGCAAACTGGAGGGGATCATTGAGAACAACAATACCAGACTACAAGCGAGTGAGAATAGCACACTCTGCAAGTTTAAGTCTAGAGGAGGCGATAGCGACAGGACGAAAACGTTTAGATAAAATACTGGATGAAGAGGAAAGGAAGCAGCATAAATCGAGTGGTTTGAAAGAAAATGTATGATTTCTGTATGAATAATTGTTAATGGAACTTTGTTACTTACTTTGGGGACTAAATACTTGAGGATTAACTTTGTCCGAACAATTGTTGTTCGACACTGGTCAGTGACAAGAGTTCATTTCACTACGTGTATGTGTGTGGTGTAACCATGGTCGTCGATTGTGTCCAAATGAGCCCAATTCTCGTCTGTGTTCCTGTGTTTACGTTACTGAACCCAATTCGAGTGAACTGGGCGGGGAGTGGGGATACAAGAAACCTTTTATCAACCAATATTCGTGTGTATTGTGGTTAAGTGCATGTGATTGAACCATTACAATAGTTTCCATCGAGCCATAGATGCGCAGAGTTTGAGTCGATAACCGCAAAGTGAGATGCAAATCCCAGTTCAAATTACCGCGATTTGTTGACTGACAACGTCTATCAGATTAGATTGCGTTTACTACAGACCAAATCAGAGTGCGGATCGGAAAAGTCAAGAGGTGTAAATATAATCGAATAATCGATCGGTTGACCGATCGATCAGGCATCAATTGAATCGATGCCTCAGCCAATAAATTACTTATTGAGGCTATCGATTAATTTATCATTGTCTCGTTTTCTTGCATCCGATTGAATGGTGTTAACCGACAAGCAGCATGTGTCAAACATAGTGTTATCATATGGACTGAACAAATAAGATCTAATCGGTCCATGACAAAATATTTTCGGGATACTTGGTCAAGTCGATGGGGAAGGTAGGTGTGCCATCCTAGATCTGTGGAAAGAACACAGTTTTATTCAGATTTATTCATAACGAGATTCCAGAAATATCAAATCTAATTCATCATTGGTTACCCATTGGTGACCCCTGACCGGTCACGTAGCAGTAGATCATTACTGTGCTTTTTCTCACCCAGTTCATTTCTCATTCCCGAAACAATAAGTTGCTGTTTATCTAGTTTGAAGAAAAGTTAATAGACCAAGGGGGTCGACATGATGGACAGCCACTCCTGTCCAAACATTACAATAATATACTGACTATTCATAAGTAGCATGAACGCGCTTATAGAATTGCATGGCCGAAAATATACATATTATTTGGGGCGATAATGTTCACTGACTCGCTTCAAAGTGTTTCTGTATCCATCTCGATATTCGAGGCCGAAAAGTGAAACCAATATCGGCACTGAACTTCGACCAAATGTTCCCACCTACTGTCCCCAACAGAGCCGGTAACTGCCTTTAATCTTCTCTTTATTCGGCTCCAGTAACCTTCCACTTGTTGGTGTGGACACCTGTCGCCTGATTGATGGATCCTCCGGAATGGTTCACCGCGTATCCCAAGGATGACAGCGTTCTGTATGCTGTCATTTCATCGGAGTGGATGATTAATCGAGGCATCATCCATCGTTGTATTATTGGCAGTATCCTAAAAACCCAAACAATTTCCGATAGTCTTGCACGTCCATATTATCACTTGTTCACAACGGTTTCATCTATTTCCGCCAATATGGGAAAGCAGTTTGAACGAACAGATTTCACGAGATAACACACATCACCGAATTGTTGACTTTTCAGACACACGGCACATGCTGCTCGCGAACACCACATGAATTTCCAGGACGACATACGCATACAAAAATAAACGAACAAAAAGGCAGATTAATCTAATTAAATATAATGTTAATACACCCAAATTTTAGATTTTTAGATTTTAAATCTTTCATGAGAGAAATGTTTGATATAAAATTAATTAGCCTGAGGGCAACTGTCGATCAGGTCTGCCAGTTACACTGGGGTCATCTAAATTCGGCGGTATTACATTTGTGCTCAAGTGGATGATTTATCAATCTTTAAGTCACACATTGGATTTAATTGTTTGAATCAAATTTCTTTCGTCGCTTTCATAATTTCCTATACCCCGGAATCTTTGAAAAATTTGAAACTTCTTTATCATTTCAGTCGTCGAATAAAAAATAGATTTAAAAAAGTAGACTGTCACGATTAGGTTTCCTCAAAAAGCATCGAGCAGACCGGCAAATGGATTTACGTAATTCAAAAAATATCTATCCCTGCTATTTGCTTATCAAACATACGATCACTGTTTGGAAAAGTGAGAGACTTCACGAAATTGATGGAGATGAATAAATGCCATGCATCGGGGATAATTGGGCTGCAAGAAACTTGGTTGCATCCTGTCATTAACGACTTTTTGAAATGCTCCGGTTGGATTGAACTTAGTTACTACGAAATTGCGGTGGTGGTCTAATAGCCTACACCAAATCTTCTAGTTGTAGGTCCACAAAGATTATCTTCACCTGAAACGTAGTAGTTGAATGTAAACCCCTTTTTTCTTAGTAAATATTGTTCTATCGTAGTATCAAACATTTACATCGCGCCCTCTAGTAGAACTTCTGATATGTTGTCGTTTGCTGATTGAATTACATCCAAACTTTCTAACGACACAGAACGCTCTCTTCTTATCGTTAGTGGTGATTTTAACCATGCAGATGATCAGTTCTGGACTTGCCTGCATTTTCACGATCTTGTAGAGTTCCCCACGAAAGGAAACGTGCAACTTGACCCCGGGATTTTCGAACGATCCTGACCTGTTTGCTGTGCGAAGAGCAGCCCCTCTGGCAGACCCCGATCACCGTACCGTAAATGTTTTGCCAAAATTCTACTCAAAGAAACATCTTGGTACACTGACACGCACATCTAGTCTGAAGATTTTTCCTAGACTTTGCGACCCGGCCCACTTGGCATCACTGAGAGAATTGGTCTCTTACACAAATTTTGATCAGTTCTTTGATCCAAGTTTCTCGGTCGAGTGTGAACACCGCACTTCTTTGACCTCTGCTGCCCATGGCTCATACGTTCATCAGCACCGCCAGATTTCCTTTCCCCACTTTGAAGGAGGCTCAGAAGAATTTAAAAAAACGGGGGGGGGAATATAAAAATCGTAACTGAGTTTTAGTCAAACAAACATCAGTTCTGATCGAAAATGAGATCTAAACTATTGACAGACTTGGGGGGTTGCAAGGAAATCTGGAGTGCAAGGAAAACTTTGTGCAACAAAATTTACGCTACGCGGGCCTGAACTCACAGCAATGGGCACATTAAAAATTTTTTTCCGCATTACCTCAACCGGAAGAATCGGAATCATTTTTCCAATCAGTGGACCGTCGTTAAGTTTTGCATGTCAACTCTAATCAGGTGCGGGAAAAGTTGATGTGCCTCAAAACATCAAAAGCTTCCGGTTCTGACGGACTATGTCCAATCGTCCTCAGAGAATATGTTTGTAATATATGGCCGAGCCACCAGCCGATATTTTCAACCGCTTCCGCCAGGAACAAAACATTATCTACTCTTGGAGACATGTGGGTATCACACCAGTCCCGAACAAGGAAGCCGGGAAATTTCGACCAATCGCCTGCACTTATGTCTTACCAACGACTTTTTGAAGTGTATGCTTAATAAAATTATTCATAACGCAGACAATTCGTTTATCGCAAGCAACAATATATAACAAATATATAAGTTGGAACACCTTAGACACGGTTGTGCACTTGGTAAAGTCAGTTTTGCAGTCCCTGGACAGGCATGGCATAGTATTACGTGTTTCCTCGACTACATTAATGCATTTAATTGCCGGCAGTGGCAGGCTTTGCCCCTACTCTATGGTGCTGGATTATCCAATACTATACTGTCCGTACTCCGAGGTTATTTTACTGGTAGAACACACTTCAGAAACATCATTGGAAAGATTTCAGATTATCTACCGGTCCATTCATGGATGCTACAGGAAGCAACACTCTTCTCTTTCCTTTTCTCTTTCTATATTCAAAACCCACCCACTGACCAAGATGATCTTATTATGTATTCTGATGATTTCACCATGGGTTGCAAATTCAGAGGTGATTTTCGTTTCTCACAGCTTCAAACCAGTTTATCTACCTTAATCTTAAGGTCTTCGTATTCCAGCGTATCTAATGCCTCTAAATGTAGGGGTCACGTTCTCATTAACCAAGAGCGAACGGCTACATTCTTTTGAATGAAATTGCATGAATTTATAAGGAAGATGAAGCGAACGAATCTGAACTTGAGAGAGCCATATTGTTCTCGTTGTACCGTCATTGAATTTTTGTCTACTTGACTATCTCGAATTTGTTTTCCAGTATCAAAGGTCAACGTGTAATCTGTTCTTGTCTGAGCAAATTTTATCAAGCGCCTCCTCTGTGACCTAACTTTCTCGAATTTCTTGGACAACCAGTTGTCTGTATCGATCTGTCATGTGATTGATTAGAATCCAGTTTCATGATTACGTCCGTGGAGAGGTAAGGCAGTTTTCTGGTGCCAGATGAAAGAAGTTTCGCTCCGGATACATTCAATTTGGATCGATCAAATTCTGTTCTAAGTTCGTGTTAATGATTTCGATCTACGTGCGAGCCGAAGCAGCACTTGAATGTGTGCATCGAGTTGAACAATTCCCTGAGAGCCGAGTCGTCTGAATTCATTTTGCTATTACAATTGTTGGATTATACATCACTGGTGCCGAAACTTGAATGAGAATGAGTCTACGAACTCTCATGCCAATCGTCAAAATTAAACCCCTCTAGAAAAACAAATTTGAGCATGGATGCATGAGAGATCATTAATTGCTAACTGTTATCTCTCTCTGTCACCAACCGCGCACAGTTTATCAGTCTTTGTTCAGTCGTTTCGATGACGGGGTGTGCCAATTTAGAAGAACTGTCGCAAATAACTCATTTTAACATTGCAGCATGTGTAAAAATGTAGCGGATGCATGCCTGTTTAATGACAGTAAAACATAGGCCTGATTTTCGATCTGTCAGCAAATGCAACCATCGAATCACTCAACCAATAGGTATTCACCTTCACTTTCGCACAGCTTGGAAATTTGTTTGCAAATGTTTCATCACCAGCCCAGGGGACATCATCACAAGCATTGTTGATGTCACCTCGGCTGGTGATGAAACATTTGCAAACAAATTGTCGAACTCGGGGCGAACAGGCGAAATGGAATTCAGTTCACCCGAGCTACGAGAACCGGTCTTCAATACTTTGTCAACGTATTCACCTTCTTTCATTTCGATGTGACTTCAACAGGCAATAATCCACTGCTTCATGCATGACGGTTGTTACTGCACCTGAGGAGAAAATCTGCATCTACTGAGCCTTAATTCGTGTAATGAATTCAATTGGCCTTATCAAAAGGTTTTGCTTACTCATATTTATGCACTGCTCTTGGCCGACGAGTGCTGCAATACCAGCTGTACTGGTCATTTCATCCTATAGAATCTGGTCAACTCGTTTACTTAAGTTTGACGTGATAAAGAACCGAAAAGACTCCCTGTTCGAGAGTACGGCAATACTATTTTTTATTGCATATGTGAAGAACAATACAACGTGAAATCCGCATAGTCAAAAAGCATACTGTAAAAGCAAGAGTATGGGAACATTCACGTATGATCCAGCCTAAGATTCTAAGATTATGCGTTCAGGGAAAGACCAATTGGGCGGGTGTTTGGCATTTTGGGGACAGATAATAGATTGGAGTAGAGAAGTACGATATCTGGTGACCGAAATCTGATAGCGATGATATCTGTGCGGGATGGGTACACGAGTCCGTTCGAGGGCCTCTAGATGGATCATTTTCTAGCTTATTCAACGGTGCTTCATACTTTGAAATAAGCATTTTGGGGTATCCATTTTCGTGCAGTGCCGTGGATATGCAGCGAATATCGGATTCTAACGTTTCACTGGAGCAGATATGCTGATGAACTCAATATTCCTACGTATAGTATCCGAAAATTATTGCTTCTATGTACTAAAGATGTACAGTTCTGTTTTAACGGAGATTATTATCGTCAACTTGAAGGAAGTGCAATGGGTAGTCGATTAGGACCTGTCCTGGCCGATATCCTCATAGGAAATCTGGAGAATAAAAAACTGCGAAAATGCATAAAGAGCACACACTTTTACGGCCGTTACGTGGATGACACATTTGTCATGCTGAATTACAGCGCACAAGCACAAGTAATGCTTAGAAAACTCAACCGTTCACAACTGAATATTAAATTCACTTTGGAGCACAAATCGGAATCTTCTTTCCAGTTCCAGGATGTCCAATTGACGAGAAATGAGGACGGATCTCTCATCAGATCCGTATTTCACAAGCTGACTTGGACGGGAGTGTATCTTAATTTTAGAAGTTTCCGTCCAATACAATAAAAACGATCGATGGTGAACAGTTCATTCTCTAGAGCCAGGATAATCTGCTCCAGTGAAACGTTAGAGTCCGATGTTAGCTGCACATCCACGGCACTGAATGAAAATGGATCATTTTCTCTCGCCGCTGAGCATCATACACTTTCTATCCCGAAAGCTCATGGACATGATTTCTAACCCATACAGCCCGGGCATCAATCAGTTGGTCCCTTGCTCGTGTTACGGATTTTCATCAACCTGAATTGTATGCCTGTAACAGAGGCTCTAAATGCTGTGCACACTCATACTTAATAGGTAATGATCTTCGAGACTTTGATACAGTTGTTTGTAAGACCTGTTCCTTGTCCTTATCGACCTCAGATTTCTCGTAGAATTTCACAATTATATGAGAGTAATGGAGGATTTGATTCTATTTCATGGGGAAAATTCGTCGTGTATATAGCAAAAGAAGCGTGAACTGAAGAGCTAGGAAGCACTGGACAGCTGTTTCGACCTGGTTGGGTCTCATCAGTGCAGTGAGCGAATTCACTGACCCAACTGGGGATCGAACCCGAGATCCGATAGGTAGAACTCAAGCATACTACCCACTCGATCACGAGGCAGCTAATCAGACCGTTTATCATTTTCCATTTGCGCGTTATAACACAACCCATCTTGGCGAGCTTGGTGCGGGCAACGCGCCTCGCTCATCTCAGCAGTAGCCTCCAGGATTTTGACTACTCACCATTATAGTTAGAAGTGGGGCAGTTTAATGTTACAACAACAATAAACTGCAAAGGTCGATTAAATTCTCTAACAACCTTTCGAATACTGAATACTGTAGGTGACTGTTTGACCCACATTATGTGTACGTGTAAACAGAATTAACTTCAGTCTAACCAGGTCTACTGGGATCATACGCACATGGTGTGATGCCGTAACTCTTTGTCACATGACCAGGTGGGTAGTGGTTTGTAGAGTTTCAGGGGTTTAGTTCTAAAGAGAGACAGAGGGAGAATTCACTTATGGAACTGAAAACAAAGCACCTGGAGTAAGAATTGGCCGGATTATTTATCCGCAATCGATGGACGCTAATCACAGCATTGTGATGACGGGGCTATTCGAAACCTTCAACATCCAACTCTGTATTGTGACACAGCCTTCGACAAATTTAGAGCAATGGATGCGTGAAATAAAAAAAAAAAACTATTTACCGTGTTACGGTACAGTTGCGTCAATCTGACTAGGCCCTATTATCAGCAACAGTGCGCATCGATCAACGAGACCGAAGATAGAACCGGCGATCGGGGATATGGTTCATTACTTACTGGCTCTTGTCAACTGCGTGAGATTTTCAATGGATGGGACTAGCCCGGTCAACTGTTGGTAGACAAGTGGATAATGCTGTTTCAAAATAACCAATACGTTCCAGATTCGATTCCCGACTGGGTCAATAAATTTGCGTTAGTGATTGTGCGTAACAAAGCGAAACAAACTGTTTTCCGAATAAAAGTCTATCTTGTTTTCAAATTGTGAATGAAATATTTATTTATTCGGTAACTCCAATCACGAACGCTTTTTCTCTCACTGTATGAACCGCAAAAGATAAAAAATGTTTGGCATGAACTACCACATTCCGTTTTCAACACATTGACAAGCTCGGTCTCGGGGGGTCAGAAAGCGATCGAGGGTATTCATCACCTCATCAAACACAATTGATTCATCTGCGTCTCACGATTAAATGATGGAATCCAATGATTGCAATTACTCACCACTCCGTTGTCACGTGGTTGGAAACGATAAAATAGAACTGAACAGAGCGAGAGAGAGAGAGAGAAAATGTTTCGCGTTAAGATATGGTGCAACGAAACGGCAGCTCATTGGAATTCGCAATCAACAGACAGATTTGAAGTCGGATTTGAGCAGCGTGTCACGAAGGCGTTGAAACATCGCTGCGTCAGAACCACCGACTGAACCTAGCCAGCATAGAACTGTGATCGATATGGCTTCTCGCATTCTGATTTGCTCGTTGAAGGATTCCTGAATAAAATAATGGATCGAACAAAAGCAGCTCAATCAGTGGAAGAGATATGAAAAGCAAAAACTACGCCATCTTTTAATTCAGTGGTTGACAAAAAATCAAGCTCTCTCACGCGGAATCCTGTCCTGTTCATTCGCCTTTGTGTTACTCTCAACGGATAATATAATCAACAACACGATAGCTGGATTACAAAGGTTTGTGAACATGTTTGTGTCGGTGTTTTTCATCGATCAGCTAAATGCAATGTTCGAAAACTAACCGAAAATCGGAGAATCGACTTTATTGGATCACGACAATGTGATTGTGCTTAGTAACTTGAGTTGATTTTTCTGGGTCTGATGAAGAGAGTTTACTTCCTCCAACGGTTTACTAATCCGGTTCGTCCTATCTGAGTGTGAGTCGGGTGAATTTATAAAAGAAAAAAGTCAGCCGGAACAGTATCAACGACCAGTGCGTTTGTTCTAAAAATATCCCCTCTCACCACGCCGCCTCGCTCCGCCCCGCCCCGCCCTCAGAAGCAGCCATACTGGAATACAAATATGACTAACACATGGCACAAACGGTCTCGACGATGCGATAGGTTAACATATTCGAAGAGGACGATCACTACCTATCGTATCACGAACTAATTATGGCCGTACAGAAAAAGAAATGAATGTTCATCACTGTTTAGTTTGTATAGGAACGTTCGACTTTACAAAAGTGGTGCGAATTGCATACAGGAAATTGCTGCTGAAGTTTATTCATAGATAATGAACAGATAACTTTCTAGCTGAGTTTTCTTATTTTTTATA
>UZAN01045052.1:0-13574 GCA_900618425.1 Echinostoma caproni
TCAGTCTTACAAATTAACGCAGTCCCAAAGCCAGCAACACCGCGAGCGTCAGCTGCCGAATTGTCTGACATGTGGAGCATGCAACGCGAAGATTATTTTGGATCTGAAGAACTTCAGGTGATAATCGAAGTCTTGTATGCGCGCTTCGTAGAAAAAGCGTACGTTTAAATTGAAAATTTCAAGGACTCTAACTAAAGCAAATCGTTGGTCGATCTGATAGATTATACGAAAGTGAATGCAGTCAGATTAAACGGACACCTTGATTTTATTTATTTATTTTTAATTTCGTTTTTTATATATTTTTATTGAGTGTTGTCACTCGGCCTAGGTCTGAGGTGGTTGATATTTTTAGTCCATAGGAAATGTTCCATTCTGACTTAGTATGCGACGGATCAATCTTGCTTTATAATCTCTCCTGGAATCCAACACAGCCATCCGTTTTGAAAACCGCATACATAAACATGATCTCCTCCCCTAAAATTTCTTAATATAAGATTAGCATTTTTGCGGTGTGTTTTTGCAATATTTTGCGTTCTTGGAATCATGGGGTTGAGAAATAGCCGTATTTGTCGAGCTAGAAATAGCTCGACCGGGGATTTCTGTGTCTGGAGTAGCTGGGTTTGGAGTTGAGCGGTAAGTGAGGAGAAATGCATCAATAGACCGTTATAGTTTACCCTCCCTCTGTGTCTTGATAAGATAACGTTTACACATGGCAGCGAATCTTTTTAATTGACATTTCAATGGCGAGTAATACGTTGGAGAATGAACGTGGCAGATGTTATCTGATAAACAGAACACAGCAAATTGTGAAGATGTGCACTGTGGACCATCATCTGAAATCGGAACTTCCATAATGCTGAACCGGGCAAATAATCTTCTGAGGTTTGTTATGACGGCAGGTATAGTTACGACACGCATCGGGATAACTACGAACCCCTTGGAATATGAATCGATACTTATTAGGTAATACATATCTTCAACAATGCCATCAAAATCAACGTGAATGCGTGACTAGGGTGCCGTGTCAGGTTGATATGATTAAGATTCGGCCTTAGGGGGTAGGTTAGCTACCATTAAGGAATTGACGCACCATCGACTAGCTAGTTTGACTGTGAGGTGGACTCAGTACCAGAACAATCGCAAACTTCATTGAACCGGAAGTGCCAGAAATTCACTTTATCTATCCAGTCAATGTCAAGCAAACTCAAATGATCAAGTTTAGATATGCAGCGAGTTTGCGGGAGCGACGATCACGAAATGGAAATCCACAGGTGAACTGACTAATAAATGATATATGTTCTCCGGACGCTGCCCGGGCAATATGGGTGGTTTCCTGAAAAACTGGTCTGCCAGGTGGTTGCGGGGATGGTCACCTCAGAGGCTCTATCCACTTCTAATTTGACTGTTAGACTTTTAATCTAAATTGGGATATACTTCCGATAACATTTGAAATTGGGATCTTTCATGGCGAAATCGACGGTTGATGAACGGTGCCGTCTGATGCATTCAGTGTGATACAGTTTTGGTTTAAAGCAATGATGACTGATTATTTCTTTATGATCAACTACATCCGCAGTTATGTTGCCTGTATGCGTAAAATTGACCGAAACGCCACTATTCACAGTGTCAACATGCGGTGCAAAGTCCACCTCGCGGTCTACTGGATGTTGTCAATGAATTCACATCGGTACCTGGTAAGTCTCCTATTTTCTCGATCATCTTATCATCGTATTTTAATTTGGTTAGACGCTGTCACTCATCAAAAACTTATTGCAACATAACTTATGTGTTAGTTTCGAATTTGGATAACAACCGTGTGCAAGCCATTTTCGGTGGGAAAATGGAGACCATAGACCGATCATCTCTAATGCCTTAGAGTTTGAAGCCCTCTCACTCACGATTAACAAGGTCGGCATCGGAGACAAAATCCACCTAGGCGGCCTCAGAAATTTCTAGGTATCGATAACGTATATTGAGCAAAGGCGATCGTTCACCAAAGATTGTTTACCAGTCTCTTTCAAGTCGAGATCCTTCGGATAGAATTGCAGTATTTTTGTGTTCTGTTGGGCCCAATTAACGAAGTAAAATTCGAACACAAGCGTCACCGTCAAGTGAGGATCCATCAATTTTCAGGATATCTTCATATCTGCGATACCATAACCGAAACGTGACACCAATACCAGGCTGATGGGAAATTCACTGATACTTTGAAGAAGAGCTTCGACAGTATAAATCTGAGTTATCTGCATTTTGTTGCACCGAATGGCGCTGAATCAAAAGCTCAAACTAATCTAAGCTTGATACTCTAAAAAGCTCAAACTGTTTCTGTTGTTGTTTTAATAGCTACTGCAAAAATCCAGTGGGATATTCCATTTTCCTTCATCGCCACAGCATGTTATAACTGCACTCCCCTGTTTTGTGAAGAGCCTAAGTCACTGAACTGGAACGGGCTGACTGTAATTTTGGCAATGCGATTTACAGAATCAATAGTTGAAATACGGATCAATAATAATTAGGCCTGTCAGCACTGGTAAGGTCGATAGCAAGGCGGACCAGTCACGTGACATCCGATTTGAGTGAGCTGCGGCATGATTTGAGCTCTAATCACAGGAAGAGGTAGACAGATGACAAAGTATGTTTATCAAACGGGGACCTGAGAATTTACGGTATGACATACCTTGCAGTGACCCACACTGATGAAGGGGTTTTTCTTTGGGAACCCTGGCTGGAGCCTTTGACGCGAAATTCTGACCAGAAAGGCAGTTGGTGTAGATCCAACGTGGGAGCGTGACCGCAGCACCCGTGGGAGGGTTTCTAGGGACCTCTCATCTAAGGCATTTGGTTTTCGGTTACGTATCTTCTTTGCTGATGCACTGATTGGCGGTTAGCTATTCGGAATCAGCCTTCAATCCCATGCATCCAAAGAGATAGACAAAACGTGGACTGGATCGAACAGTATCTGCCGGGGTCTGCTCGGCTTTGGCGGACTGCATCTGTCCAATGAAGTGCGAAGACCTCCTATCGTGAGGAGGAAGCATCGGGTATCGGCTTCTACGTCCATCTCATGGGATTTCGACGGGTAAACTGCTCCTCTTCGTGGTTATTGGCTGCCGTGATTTCTTCAAAGGCGACAGTAGATAGAACAAGCCAGGAGGTGTACAATCAGCTGTTCTTGTGAAATTGAGCTCTGTCTGGCATCCACCCATCGACCTTTTCAGGCATGATTGAATCGACGGTTGTGAAAAGCTATCTTGTGAGGCTTGCAGGGTCATGGAGGCACGCTAGCTATCACACCACAACATCTTGGTAGAATCTTGAAGAGTAATGGTTGTTGAGTTCCCTTCCCTCATAAGAACCAGGAACTTGCTCCCGGGATTAGATGCGATCCTAACGCCGTGGAGATATAAACATGACTCATGATTCACAACAAACCAGAGGAGACATCTGCACTGTGGTTTCTGTGGCTGTGTGAATGACCCTGCATGGCACATCAAAAGTCTGCGTCTGAACGGAATTTTCCAAAATCCAGTGACGTAAAAACTGATTGATGTTAGGGAACCGGAGCAATGCAGGGAACGTGAAGCGCTTCCTCACGAGTCCAAATTTTGCGAAAATAAAATGGAGTGCATGGACACATGTATCTAACATGTACTGTTGGTGGTTCCTTCTGGATACTGGTGAGGAAGTAAGGAAGAAAAGAGAAATGGGAACGCTCAGCTCTCCCGGATAAAAACAACAATAGTGGTTGTAGTGGAGCAACTTTGATTCTGCTGCTTGCTAATGGTTGAATGACTGTAAGCTGCAAGTTATAAAGGTGAGTTGCGTCAATAAGAGAGGTGAAAACTATTTACGCCCAACCGAGGAATAGATTACAAGGTCAATATTGATCTCACCTCACACAGCATGTATGACAACGGCCCCCTGAAATGCACCCAATCAATCAGTCGATCGGAAAAGGTTGGTCTGTCCGTCACATAGCAGTGTACAGAAATCTTTCGATCAGTTGATTGACTGGGTGTCCGCCGGGTGTCCGTCTTCAGACAAGCATACCGACCAGTGATGAAGATGAGCACGAAACCGATAGGTTTTATGCATCGAAATCAAATCACTGCGAATATCTTCCAGCCTAACATGTGTTCAGATCAACATACACACTGAGGGCTTTGCAAACGTGGATGATCCATCAATCCGGTTTCGACGACATCTGGAGGTAGATCGAGGATGACAGAAGGGGAATGCGGTGAACAGAATGTCAAATGATCGACCCGGAATTTCAAAACCCCTATGCGAACATTTAGATCTCAAGATCCTGTTTCGCGAACTTTAACTCGACTTACAACAAATATTGAGAACGCTGGAGGTTCGGCCAGAAAAACTGAGAGAAGTCTTCAATTATAATTTTCGCTTATTAATCTGAATTCTACAAAGGATCACATGTAAGAAGTTATCCTGGGACGCTGATCGAGTGCCCTTCAATGAATGCCCAGCCAGCTGTATTTGTTTGCAATGGAAAAGAAAATTCTTGGCTTCAGGTTGCGGCTAAGTTACTCAGTAATTATGAAATAATGGGTGTTAAGTGTTGCGAATTCGTTGCTTCTACGAATGGAGAACATAGTTGTGTTCTTAAAGTAAGCTTAAAACAAAAATGTATTGAGGAAATCAACGAAAATATCCCAATTGTTCTGCGATGTACACTTTACAGATCTTGCGAGAACCTGATGTGGTTTGTCTTTTTATTCAATTAACTTTGAAAAAAACTTTATTCATCTAAGTCAGTGAATGTTTGGCTGGTTTCGAGAGAAACGAGCGAAACGAATCAAATTCCTACTGTGTAAAATCGACCTGGTAGATGTAAGACTACGTGGAAACGGAGGTTCACCGCATAAGTTATTCGAAAAAATAAGAACAGGGGAAACAAAGACGTAGAAGTTCATTGCTTAGCAAACCACCGGTTTTCCGGTAGGAGATGTGCGTTTATATTGAAATGTACACCAGTGATCTTTCCAAATGACCGTTAAACACTGTTTGGGCCAACAGGAGTGCAAGAGTGAGACCAGCACCGGGGTTTTGCTACCTTTTGAATTATTGAGCATTTCTGAATGTCGGAGATATTTAGGACTTGATGAATGGGGAGTGGAGAGATATTGAAAACAGAGTTTGAAACAATGATAATTATTTAATGATGAGAGGTATTTGGGACTAAAATGCCAGAGAATGCATCTGGAATCGGAAGGTGTAATGGGCGCACGACAAAGGGAGTGGTAATTAAATGCAGGCAATCGTATACCCAGTCAATCAAGAGGAGGTAGACTGGTAATTAAAGCACAGTGGGTAAGATATGCGGATTACACATCAAGCCCGTGGATATAGTCACTTGTTGGCTGGTCTGTTCGCATGGAGAGACCAGCGAGGGGATAAAGTCTACCAACCAAGATGACTGAATCAGCCAGGTCGCCAAAAGGAAATGTTCTCCAAGAGTACAACAGTCACTGTTTGTTGTTGACGTTAAACTACAGGGACCTAATGACCTACTATACAAGTAACTTCACAAAGTATTAAAAAGTTACAGAAATAGTGACTGAAATAGAAAATAAAGCTTACCTTTAAAAGATTAATTTGATGTTTGTGGACAATCAGATTTAATGAACGGTGGCCTCTCTGATTCCACTGATCACCGCTCAGTCTTCAAAACCATCATCTTTTAACTATTAGACTCGTTCCTCGATTGTAAAGAATATTTGAATGATCAGTTATTCGGCTTTCGACCCAGCCATCCCGTTGGTGATAGCCCAGGTTCTGATCTCGCTCCCCAGTGGGCTACATTTAGTGATCATAGAAAAGAGCTCATAGTTTCCCTTGTCATTTCGAGAGTCTTCGATTGCGCATGATGTAAAGATCTACTAGCAAAATACCCTTCTTTGAGTTCTTTCAGGTTGGTGTTTATTGGGCGTCCAGCTTTTCAGTAAACCGACCATCTCCTTAGTCGGTGTGGTTTTATATTAGCTCTTCTTTGTGAATACTACCGTTCTACGATATTCCATCTGTACTTGCTTCCTCCCTTCTCTTCCTCCTCACCAATCACCCCCAATTCCATACATTTAGTAAGTTCCATTCAGTTTTCGATTGGATCATCCTCCATTAATTTCGCTTTCGTCACTCTATGGCCAACCTCGATTAAAACCTTAGGACATCCATTGTGTCGCAAAATTCTAACTTTGGGCACATCCATTTCTGGGACTCCCATGATAAAGTCAACTTGAACGCTTCCAAAATTTATACTCCTTCTATTTTGATCAAACATCCCTGTGGGGCCGCCATGACATTCGACTGTCCCTTAAAGGAAGGGTAAACATTGCCGCCGTCCACAGTGTTCTGCTTTACGGCTGCGAGAACTGGCCTCTCCGAGATGAGGATGATAATCGACTTTCCGTATTCGACCACCGATGCATTGGAAGCATTGCTCGTGTCAGGTGGGAACATCGGGAGGGCAATGACGAAATTCGTCATCGTGTACTGGGTATTGATAGTCGTTCTCTAACGAAAGTAATCGCTCTACACCGCCTCCGATGACTCGGTCATGTTTGGCGTATGCCTGCCCATCGACTACCTCGCAGTGCTCTCTTTGTGCGAGCAGGGCAAGGTTGCAAGAAGTTTCGCGGCGGTCAGACCATGACGTGGCCTGGAGGTATGAGGAATTTAGTCTCAGCATTGGCTTCGGTTGGTGCAGCTCACCTTCCAGGCTGGGAACCAAGGGATAAGGATTGCCGATAGCCGGAGACGCTGGGAGATATGGCTCAGAATAGGTGTCAGTGGCGCGATTGCTGTGCGGTTTGTTTGGCGAAATCCCGTTCCCTATAACACGAAAATTCTTCAAAATTGTACGGTGAAACTACAAAAAATCCTTCTTTATACATTCGTTCTCTGTGTTCTTTGTTTTTCCCCTTTTCATCTAATCTTTATGTACCCCTCCATTACTTCATTATCATTGTTTTGCATTGGCACCTTGCTTGTTCTCAAGCCGGTGTAAAATACATATATAAATAGTTATACTTGGGAATTCAAAAACAAGCAAACCCTAATAGAATATAACTAGTTGGACGAATCCCGTAGATTTCGAATGAACGAGACTCCGTGACCTGCTTCTGCCCAGAGCCTGGAGCTCAAATTTAAACCATGGTATATTCTCCTATAACCTGAGATTCAGGCACAACTTGGGTACAGAGATGTTAAGGGCAGATAGATAAATCGCACGGGTTCAACATGATTCACCCATGCAAAACTGATGCACTGTATATTGAGAAAACGTTTGACAAGGAATGAAAGACCTACTTGCAAAGTAGGTCGTCAAATAGACCTCACATGGAGTTGGACAAATAATCAATCTCGGTATGTTGGAGCTGGAATCCATGAACACAGAATTCAGAAGACTTGTGCCAACTCGGGGACTGCCCTCAAAACAGAAGCAAGAATAAGGTGCAATAGCTACCCACAGCCAGAATGAAAATTAGTCATAATATTCTGTGAGTAGCATTCGGACAGAACTAGGCATGATGGCTGAGAAGCCAAACGCCTGAGGGATAACAGACAGTAAATCACTGACCATCATGAACAGCTTTGAGATTCAGAGAAGAGAAAGAGGAGGACATATGCAGGCCAGAGTTGCACTACTACTTATTTGCAAAGAAGTGTCTCTCCTAGCATTCAATATGTGCAGTGTCTCTCTCGGCCAAAACCATTATAGCCACCAGAACCGGCGTGTACCGGAGTCCGGAAGTCATCTCGGAGGAAGGCGAGTAACTAATCATGGAAGCACTGGGACAGTTTCAAATAACCTGTCAATCTTAGAAGGTTTGGGCTTACTAAGAATCCCGTAGGATGCAAAATTTCCCCTTCAGTAGACACCTGAACAAAGGTTACTCGAATGGGTTGATTAGAGATCCCCCTCCAACATAAATAGGAGAATGGAAGATTCACAACTGGTGGCATCCTACCGCTGTCTAATCTTGCTCTCACTACACACAGGATACAGGTGTGACATATCACCCACCAGGCGGATCAAAGGCGGATAAACATGATGCTCAAAATATAAGGATCAGGAGGAACCGAGTTGGAAAAGTAGAAACTTCAGCAAACTGAACAAAGCAAATTTGCAGTTAATTGCACTTAAACTAGAGTGGAAAGTTAGAAGCGACCGTGTCACCAAGAAAGAACGATGACAGAAGACCAGACAGAACTACAATGTGAGTTTGAAACTCTCAAAAATCGGAGAGTTCAATGAGTCTCCACGGCCGTGTCTTGTTATAAACAAAACACTAAGAAAGGAAGGCAGAAGCTGGAGATACCACCTAAATATTAGTCATACAATCCAGAGTAAGATCTGGAAACAGAAAGTATGATATGTAATCGATTATGAAAGTCAAGCAGCGACTAAAAATATACTACAGATCATTGCATGCGAAACCCCACCTTGAAGAAACCATAAGTTGTCTGCTACTAAAAAGAACGTAACTGTAGCAAATGACCAGAGTAAAGCCACAGCACGAGACAATTGCTTTAAAAACGCGCATACAGCAAACAGGAAAGCATAGTATAACTCTCTACCACCGAGTAGAGGTGTCTTGCAAATATACACAGCGGAACTAGAACCCCGAAATTAAACTTCCANGATGATAGGCCCTTAATCTCATTCGACCATGTCTCCATCTAAGACACATTTCGAGGTCCGTAGGACGTAGGCAACGATTTTTATAAGAAGCATTCCGGTATGACCTCAGGTGACCGCAGCGTCTGGCATGACCAATATTTCACACTGCACTTGGGCGATGAACAGCCAACCCCAGATGATTACGCCAAACAAAGCAGCCCCGAAACATGTGCGGTGGTCCACCATTGATTGCTCACAGCGACTCAATACACCACTTCATACAAACATGTTACCTAAAAAAGCTCCAAAACCTTAATCTCCTTTGGATTGGTATTTTGAACCGGCAGAGTTGCTCAGTGTACCAATGAGGAATGTGTGCAACAAACCTCAAACTTTAAAACTATGTTCATTACAAGACTAGCAGACTGTAAAGCTAACCTCTGTGTTAGAGGCAGTGTTTCACTATGGTAGTTTCGGTGTTCTCTAATTCTGTACAAAAAATGAAGGCTGATCGGTGTGTCCGTCCTGACGCTACATCATTATTATGACTGAAAATTACGGTTACACATGATTCACTTCCGGTGATCGTCCAAGAACACAATCAGCTTCAGAAAGATGGCGTCCTACTGTCAGCGAACTTTTCTTCATGACCGGTTCGGATAATTGTAGTCAAGATGGTGAATGGCAAGGTGGTGTTTATGATGACTTCTCAACAGTAATCAATGCTACCTCAATATAGGAATTGGTAATTCCAATTAAGTGAGTACTGGAGAACTTGATTAAATTTCAAAGGTGGATTCATCGCGTATTTAGCAAATGAAGCGTGAAATGAACAGCTAAGAAGCACTGGACAGCCATTTCGACCTGGTTGGGTCTCATTAGCAGTGTGAATCCATCAACCCAACTGGGAATCGAATCCGAGACCTCACAAGCAGAAAGCTAGCTTGCTACCCATTCGGCCATCGGGCAGCTGGCCAAGCCGTTTTCCATTTTCCGTTTACACAAGGCAGCACCACTCATCTCTGCAAGCTTGTTGCGGGCATAGCACTTCTTTCTTCTCAACACTAACCTCCAGGGTTAGGATTCCGTTCGAAATTTTCACAACCTGACTACTCGTTTGCTATATACACAACGAACTCCTATTTTAAATTGAATCAAACCCTCCATGACTCACTTGAAGGAAGAAGCCAGTTTGTGAATGTTTCCAACCGAGTCATAATCCTGGAGGTTATTGTTGAGATGAACGAGGACCGTGGCCTGCAACAAGCTTGTAAAGATGAGTTCTGATATATCGATAGAGCCTTAATCTGGAATCCTCGGATGTTCTTCACTAGTTTGAGACCACAAGTACAAGCAGACTACCACAATATATTGAGTCTTTATTAAGTTTGCGAACCCCTTTCATATACTGCGCAGGTACTTTGGTATTGACTTATTGAGAATTGCTATTCAACCAGTCCGTATCGTGATGAACATTTAAACGAAACGTACACTTATATATATATATATATATATATATATATATGGGCGGTTTCATCAGTACTTGAAGGGTAGAATTTGTTTTGCTCATTATGTGGCGATAACACCAAGACGGGATATAATCTGCAAGCGTTACACAAGGTGACCGTGAATTTGGCCCAAAGAGATACTTATATCAATCGCGCCTGATCGATTGGTGTCCTTTTGCAGCCGCCTGTAGTGTAGCTTATGAATTCGATTGCAGCATTGAGGATCAAGCGCGGAACCTCATCGACTGATCTCAGATATACCATTGACTTGACCACAACAGCCCCACTGTCTCCTAGCTTTATAGCCCGGGCGTCATGCGCCATGTACGAAACTCCCCATAAAAAGATCCGTCATGTCCGAATGCCCTTTTCATGCCATATCAAGCTCCCTGATTACTGAGTCCCGTAGGTCACATTTTAGATTTCTCAAACCCCGGTTATTTGTGTGCCACTTGCTAACCTCCATCGCTCGTCAAATTGTTTTAATGAAACCCAAGTACGAATAAATCAGGCGACTCAGTGAGATTCGTACCAATGCATACACGTCACCCTTGTGTCACTGTACAATGAGCGCAGTCTCAGCTGAGCTAGATAGTTTCGATTTTACTACATTCGATTAGGCCCACAACTTACATCGGTCGACGGTCACAACTGGCAGTATGTAAACCAACTCTCACTGTTTGTTTTTCCCAGCTTCCGTGGATTGGTCACCAAACGTGCCAAAATCACAGCTGCCTGTGTAGGACTGTGATGCTGGGTTTCATTTGTACTATACACGACGAATTCTTTCCATGAAATTGAATCAAACACTCCATTACCCTTATATAACAAGTAGTCAGGTTAAGAAAGTATCGAACCGTGTCCAAACTCTGGAGGCTAGTGTAGAGATGAAGGAGGTGCGATTCCCGTACAGGCTTCAAAGATGGGTTGCGCTATATCGTGTAAATGGAAAATGGAAAACGGTCTGATCAGCTGCTCATTGGCCGAGTGGGTAGCCTCCTTGCTTTCTGCCTGTGAGGTCCCGTGTTTCATCCCCAGTTGGGACGATGGGCTCGCACCGCTAATGAACCAAAGCAGGTCGAAATGGCTGTCCAGTGCTTTCTAGCTGTTCATTTCACGCTTCACTTGCTAAATACATGACGAATTTCAATGTGAACTTCTAGTTCAGCTAACTGTGCTCATTTCTTATCTTATCTTCTTCCACAATTAATTTAGAGAACAGCATCAGAAACTGGCCCGAACGAACAAATCCTCAATAGATTTCTATCTTTGTTCGTTTCACTGCAGGCTGGAACCTCAAAGTTGGCAATTGACGGGGTACTAATGAGCAGTCCTCTGACGCCAACGTTCGCTGATGTGTCTCTAGGATTGGTTGAAGGACGATTACAGGATAATCTTTCAAATGCTATTTTGTACACACGTTATATCGATGATTTTTTGATTTTTGCCGATCCTAATCACTTTAACACCATTTTTGCATCCCAGTATCTATCTATTTATCTGTCTGTCTGTCTGTCTGTCTGTCTGTCTGTCTGTCTGTCTCTGTCCTTCTGTATTTCTGTTTGTTTGTATATATGTATATATGTATGTATGTATGTATGTATGTATGTATGTGTGTATGTATGTGTGTATATATGTACATCTCTCCGTCGAATAAAAATTGAATTTTGTATGTGCATTATAACGTAAGTTCTTTCAAGATTGTCGTGAGGGTTCTAAGCTATATTTCTTATTTCAGGATCCACCTGCATCGATATCACTTTTTGAAAATTTTTGTGAACAAAGATTGTTGGTCATATGAACCCGTTAGAAGTTCGTTTCCGTCCCATTTTGAAAGGATTTTAACAAACTCGAGCGTATCTTTTAGAAAATACTGTGAAAGTGCCTTAAGTTCCTATTCCATCCATAGATAAGATATTGTCTATCATGATTTCCTATGCGTAGACCGATCAGAGTGACATGCCAATCGGAGTACAGCTGTTTGTGTCCTTTATTTTTCACATGGATGTGGAGGTTAATCGGGAAAATAGTGTAACACGTATGAATGGTTGAAGATAAGTCAAGTCATATATAATCTGGAACATACTTTGAGTGATCCTTTTCCGTTTTTTCGACGGGGTCAAGGATGCTCAAGCACACAAAACATAGTCAAATATCTGGCAACGATGAAGATATTCTCTTGATAAGGATGACGCTGAATTTGCCATATATCTTAAAAATCTAAAAGCCTCGGCAAAGGTCTCAATATGAAATTTCAAAGAAACTAATCTTGAGTTCGCACCAGTCCAAACACCGGGGGCTGTCTATTAGCCCTCAAGTTTTCGTTCTGTAGTAGGGATAAAACTGATTATAAAAATACTTATCAGGTACTGTTAACACGCTAAGCAATTCTTTGCATTGCCTCGAAGCATTACACGTCTGTCTTCTTCTAGAAAAGTTTAGTCTCAACTATTCACACATTTTGTGATGGCTTGAACCCGGGCGTTGAGGTTAACTTATCCAATTCGGCTTTCGATATTTTATCCACATCAGAGCGAAGTTTCAATACTTTTGAGGCTTTTCAGCAATATGTTCGAAACATTGACGTCACACGGGAATAAAACTTAACAAATCCATTACCCTAATTTTTTTGTTTACGGTAAATTCAATACGAAGAGTTGATGATAGAAGCCTCAGGTTGTGACCCACCGTGACTGATAAATTATGCAGTTTTCTATTGGCCATATATAATGGGGTTCGTGCGAGGAATTCTACGGAGTGGGGTTTTCTGATAACGGTTGTTTCAAACTTGGTCCATGAATGATCCAGCTAGGGGGACAGTTTATTGCTGCGCGACATTGTGTATATAATATTTGTGTGAAGAATTTCTCTGTTTTATAAAATGTGTCCGAAACTGCCACCCAGATTGAGTAGCGAGCTGGCTGCATCAGTCGCCTGTGGGCATCTCCTCATTCTGCTTGTGGTCTTATCTATGCGAATTCGTTCTCGACTAGAGAAATTTATTCCCATGTTGAAGTCTTACACTAGAATTTACTGTCCATTATTACTGCCTTTAGTTGCAGTATCCAGCTGAAAGTGACCCCTAAATAAAAAAGAATAAGGGATGAATGCGGATGAAAATAATATGTATACGTATACTTTCTCTTTCAATCTCTCCCGCTTGCTCATCGTCGTCTGCCTCAACTCGAGACTTCAGACCACACTGCAACAGTTACAAATGGGATTAGTAGACAATAATTTGTGATTTTTTCCCCCGCAATTCATTTAAGCTCCCTTGTATATTAGTTATAATATCGAAATACATAATAATGATGCTAGTGTGTGTGAGGACACGCCTTGCATCCACCCCCGCCCCACATCCTAACTCTCTTTGCTAGTCTTCACGTACACACGTTTAGTCCGGCGTGAATGAAGACCACAAA
>UZAN01045053.1:2697-25451 GCA_900618425.1 Echinostoma caproni
ACTCAGCTATTGCTCTACATTCCATTTCGGAGGGACACTCCATCGACTTCGAAAAACCGATTATTCTGAAACAAGGCTTCAGGTCATATAGAGAGCGTTTAATTACTGAGTCTTTGTTCATCAACAACGATCCACTTTGCGTCATTCGATCGGACGGGACCCAATTATCAGTTTACTGGCTTAATAGCAATTGCACAACGAAACACTTACACACACCCTTGCACACTGACAAACAAGATTTAATCTAGCCACATCACAAAAGCGGCCCACCGACTAATCTCCCATCTTCTATGACGTCATCATTAACTCTTTGACCTCTTGCTTCATTCGCAACTTCCATTATCTCATCTGTTACCTCTCCCTCACACACACCCACACACAGACACACACGCCAACTCAATTATTCCTTCCCCCTAGACCGATCAAACGCACCTCCGATTGATACGGTTTCTCTCACGATTTTTGTTTAATGTGCGCTCGTTAATTGACTTGAAAAAGGCCTTCCAAGAGGGTCGAAACGTCGTCAACCAGAAAAATGGTTCTATGGTTTTCTCTCGTTGTGGCTATTCCAAACATTCCTATACGGATCTAACGCAATATGTTGCATTCAGAATGTGCACATCCTATCAATCCTGCACGAGACTCTCGAGCGGATTAAGAGACAGTCTCGCTCTCATTAAAATTCATTCGTCGTGTTCCCGAGGTATGTAACTCTGACATCTCGTATTCTTATCAACGCTAGAAATTTAATTATACAATTGGGAGGATATTCACTAAGTGCTATCGACTCACATGCATCGTGAAATCATGTAAAATAAACGTGTAGATTTGAAACACTTCGAAACGTCTCAACATTCGACTACCAAGCGAGAAGCCCATGGTTTTATTTTATAGTTATATATTATATATATTATTATATTATATATTAATCTATCATGGCAATATATATACATCAATCTCCGAAAACCTCAGTATGGTCGGGGTGGGTATCTTGGGTTGTGGCTAGTCACCGGTCCCTTGAACCTAAGGAAACGCTCCTAGACCATCAAGTGTCTCAAATAGCCTCCACTGAGGAAGCCGTACGCATGGCCTACACTTGGCGGAGGTGTTTTCCCGCGAAATTGAAAGGACGAAAAGCCAATATCCGGGGCTATCACCGGGTCGGTCTCTATGGTCAGATTGATCAAGTGTAACGACCAACAGCAAGTAAATATAATCGCACAACCCGGTCCGCTGAGAGCAATCGAATTTCCCAGAAAAAGAGCAAGGCTGACCAGGGTACCGTCCGAGGTTTTTCGGTACTCAGGCCAAACGCGGAAAAGCTTCCGGAATGCAGTTAGACCGAACGCGCGAATATTGCTCGAACTCAAAAGAATACAACCGACAATACAGAAACACGGGGAGAACCATATATCATGTTGAAAATTTGTGGGAGAATATAAACGGATACATCAATAAATCGCGGTCTGGGAATTCATTACTAAACCACAGCCTCTGCAGAAGCCTCCGGAGGCCAAGAATAAAGTTAAATATGGGGGATATACAACGGATCAGCTCGAATACCGTTCGGCCAAAAGGGTTGAAAAAGATAAAGTAAAGTAAAGCTTCATGGGCTTTTTGGTGACTTCTGTCAACCTGAATGTTGCTTCTTTGTTTCTGACATCACGAGTTGATTAGCGTCACCGTTGTGACTGAAATAGTGGAAACGAATTTATAATAGTCGGTAGGGCTTATTTTCTCGGGCCAGACATGCAATCACAGAAAACAAAAAAGATGATTGATTGAAAACAGGCCAGCCTTCGCAATCTAGCCACAGCGGTGACAGTTTCCATCCGTCTTCACAACCCCCTTTGTGGGCTCAGAAAAAATTTGTGCAAGTACCCAAGCTCTCACGGCGAGATTGCCGATAAGTGAGCTGACACGAAACATCGGAGCAAATGATACCTAGGGACCAATTATGACATAAACTGTTCAGTGCTTTAATTACTTTCCCTTTTTTCTGGTAAATCCTTCTCTGTTTCTAGTCACATTTACTGTGTTGTAATGGCGTGATTAGGACACACTTATAACAAGATTGTTTGCCAATTTGTGTTCTGATCGTGAAAAGATCTTTGAAAATAAGTCTTTCAAAAGTTCCGTGTGTCACCGATTCCCGCCGTGGAATTGAAACAAAACTAATTTTAGAATCATTCCGAGAAACGACTGAGAGCTTTTTTAAATTATTGAATAAGGCATGTAAGTCTCTTCAGCTCTTATCAAAATATTGTAGTAATTTGATAAGAAACGAAGCGCAAAGAATGCACTATGTCGGGACGGAGGGAGAAACCGGTGTCTGAGTGCAGAAGATCGAAAAATAAATATTTTATAAACTTGCAAGCAACCGTATTGCTCGTTATTTTATAATTTGAGTTTCATTATGAAAATAGTATCAATCTTATAACATGACACAATCCAATCCTTCCAGTGATCTCTTATACTACTGAATTCTGCGAAATCTCTATTGGTTGTTCTGAAAATGATGCTAGCAGAAATTGAATAGGGACGGTTTGATCAATGTTTCCATGATCATTTCACTGCATTTGCTCGTGGTGATTGTCACAGCGATTTAAGTAACGAACATAGGACAACGCTAAGAGTGCTATTTAAAACTGACAACCTCACCCTCCGCTGGTACCGAGTCATTTCGGCTTCATTTCTGACCACAAAACACGTCCAGTTTTCGAATAGTTCCCAATAGGATCGTCATATATTCGGTAAATGAATCACATGGCATCTGTTTCGACCTGGTTGAGTAGCATCAGCAGTGCAAATCCCTCGAGTAAACAGGGGATCGAACCAAGGAATTCCGAGGGCGAACGCAAGCATGCTGTAAAGTTTTTCCTAGCTTTTCGATTCTCGCTTATTGTGCTCCCAAAATGACGAATTTCCTCTCTGAAATTAAATCAAATCATCCTGTACTCTTATGCCACATACCACTTTTGTTGAATGTTTGACCCATGACCCACACTTGATTTCACCTTGAGCATACTCTTCTGGAAATTCTTGACTGCGGGGATTTGACCCAGGGCAATGGCTGGGCTTTTACTCTGCTATATATATGCATATATATAATGTCATTATCCGTTTCGCGAATCGCATATCCGGATGACCGGAAAGTATATTCCAACGAACGTTTACTCCCGCGATCGAGGAAACAACAATTTACTTCATCCATCTACTAAGGTGGTAAGTGTAGCGATCCTTCGAGCTACGGACCGGCAATCTTCCTTCCAGTACACTCTGAAGCTACGGAGTTTATTGTGTTAGATTCGGTGGTGTAACGCCTGCTAAATAACCACGGATTGCGGTAAAAACGAATCTGTTCACCTGAATTACTTACGCCTATTTTTCTTGCTGAAAGGACCAGAATGGTCATCGCAGGGAACACGATGAATGTGGTTTATCTAAACACCTCGAAAGAATTTGACCGGGTAAGCCACTGGATAATGTTGGAGAAGCCTCATGGGACCAACGATTCAAGGTCTCTAGCTTGATGGGAGTAAGGCATTGCTCCGACGATGGACCCTATCAGTCGGTGTTTCTGATCCTCTGTTTAGCTCTTCAAGGGTCTCTACTTGTGTAGTGATTCTGGAAGTAACGATAGCAAGCACTGGATTTGGAATACGAAACACGCGATAAGAATCACGGAATACGAATCACGGATTAGGTATCACGGACTGGATCACGGAAGCACTGGATCACATTGGCACTTGCACGCAATGTCCCACGTAACCGAGATGCGAGGAAAAGGCCACATGAATCGTAGTTCGTTTATTGGAAAATAATGAAGACTAAATAGTATGTACAAAGTAGGCTCATTGTTATCCGGTCTTCTACCGATAGCGTTCCTGTATTGCTTGCGTCTTTTGTCTGGGCCGCACAGTCTCTGATTGGTTGGTGCGATCCACTTATGGTCTGTAGTCAGAAGCAGTAACACGTACGTGCGTTGTTGACGTCACACGTGAAGTTTGATTGATCGCAGTTGTCCAAAACCGAAACGCGTCGCTCCAGGGTACACGCCATGTTGTAGGCCCGGATCACGACAACTTGCTTCCCAACATTTCCTCGTAAAACTAGCATATTTAATAATTTTGTCATATTCCTTTGAGGGCATTTAAATCCAACGAAAAGATGAATTTTGAACAGTTTGGTTTTAAACTATCATCGTGACGCCCTGCCAGGTGGCTCTCGCCTCCGAGATATCGGATATGATTTGGGAAAATTTAAACGAAAATAACATCGATCAGTTTGTAAGGGTGGGTTTGCACGAGTATGTGCGGCACAACTGTATACATGTTGATTTAAGATTCGCTATTTTTGTGTCTTTTTCATCAGTTTCAAAATTATTATAATAATTCTTTAATCATATGATTATATACTTTTGGTATTATTATTGTATATTTTATCACTGTTATTAGTATAATAGTATTTATTATTATTATTATTATATTTTTCTCATACTCTTGGCGTATGTTTTGCCAAAATACTTATAGTACCTATGAGTAGTAAACATTTCAACGGAGAAAAATCCATCAGTTCGCTCTGGTCCCGGTTCAATGTGTTTACCTACATTCGAGTTGGGCAATGTTGACGGATCAGAGGACAGTCTGGCTTTCACAGGCCATTTACTGCTTCGGAACATAAATTTCCGGAAAAGCCATCACTCATTATGTCCAACAGGTTGAGTTTAGTCCTTTCGACAAACATACAACCATGAATAATAAACTACTATACTATGAAATTAAAAGGAACTGACTAAGTCGATAGATTTTGGTATATTTCAAATAGTTAATAGGCTTGACGCACGACTTTTCCTAACATTCGTAAACGACTTACCGAAGGATGCAGGGTCTAAATCATTACTGTTTGCAAATGGCGCCAAAATTTGAAATATAGTGACGCAACCGGTGGGCTCACTGGCACTCTAGGAAATGCTGAAAGCAGCTCACCTATCGTCTCTTTTGAACGATTTCGAATTCAATGAGCCAAAATGCAAGATTCTATCTCTACGACACAAAGGACAATTTTGGTATTTCCTCGGAAATGAACAACTGCCACACGCCTCAAGACAGATGGACCTGGGCATCATCATTCAAGAAAACTTAAGCTGCTCACTCAACTGAGCCAGAGTGTCAAATGCAGCTGTAAAGAATGTCGGTTTGCTGAAGCGGGTCTTCGTCCTGTTTGAGTCAATGCTTTTCCCCCGTCTACCATCAGCATCTATTCGCCCACTCACAGATTATGCTACCCACTTATGGAATCCATGATTTCAAAATGATTTCAAAATGTTGGATCGTCCACAAAAGATGATCACCAAAATGATTCAGGGGTTGAATCGCCAGTCACACGCAGAGAGACTGGAGTCCTTGGAGTTATATATTCCAATTCTCACCAGCGCATCAGAGGAGACATGTTTATGGTATACCAAACAATGTAAAACTCAAACCATCCGTGTCGCCCGTTGCTGAAATTATCACCCGACGTTCTTCTTAGAAAACATCCATTCAAACCAGTGGTCTCGAAATGCCGCTTGGAATGCCGGCATGAGTCATTCTCAATCAGTGTGTTCGATCAGGAATACACACTCTCTCTCACCCCATGTCATCTGTGCACCAAGCATTGGAAACTTTCAAACTGGGACTCAGTGAAATTATTGTATACCTTACATTTTAACATACGAGAAGCTTTGTGCAGCAGTGACACAAGGAATTTTCAGTATCACTGTCTTTTAAACAGAACAGGAACCTATGGGACAAGAAAAGCATAAGCTTGTAAGTTATTCCTATATTAAATCTTCAGCCTTTGATCTTTGTATCATACCAGCCCCCAAAATGGCAGCTGGGAAGTTTCGAATAGTCCCCTGCACTTCTGTTTTACTAAACATTTTTGGAAACTTCATGCATAATAACATTCTTCCCAACATTAGGCATTTAGATCACAGACAGTTCGCTTGGCACACAAAACGTTCTACCTTACTGTCCCATTTTCTTCTCTTCCGCTTGCAATGACAGTTCCAACCAAACAAAGTTTTTTGACCGATCATGTGCTGGCAGATCTCCCCTCAGCCTTTATTCACACATCCACTCAGGGTCCCTGCTCTGTACATACACGGACACAGCACGGAGTTACAGCTTTCTCTGGCACATGATTTGTCTTGTTTAACTCAAATAGCTTGAGCCTACATTCTTTGCTAATCATAGATTCATATTCCTTACCCCTTACACACCTCATTAAAGTTGGTCATGTGTCTTATTAGTCCTTCGTCCCGGCAGTTTGTCTTGTTCGGCGACCGAAGGTTTTGTCCGCTCGTTTGCCCCTGTTGGCTGTTGCTTGTAGCAGCTCTGATCGATTGACTGTTCGGCGAACTCTACGTTAGAACGCCACAAATCGAGGTGTGAACCTGCGATTGTGATGCAACTGTTATTTACCTGTGGTACCGCATTCATTGGAAGCTAGTATAATCGCATCTATAGATCGATTCCGTTTTGTGGCTTGAAGCATCACTCAACCTTGGCTGAGACACCGGAAGTACCTGCCAGTTACCATGGATTCCAAATTCCAAGGTGATGTTACGTTTCTCACAGATTCAAACCAATTTACATGCCCTAAGCTTAAGAACTTAGTATTCCAGTTTATCTTTAAGTGCAGGGATGTCACCTACTCATTAACCAACAGTTAAACAGTTTCAATCTTCGGAAAGACAGTGCTCTGAACTCGATGTCAGCAAGCAGTTTGTTCGCCTTTACTGGTAGCCAGTTTTATTTACCAGTCTTGAAATTAAAGATTACACAATTCTGACCCTTTCTGTAAAAACTGTTTCACTCATAAACGGTAGTCCCTATTCACACTTGCTCAACTTTATTACCGACAAACATTTTACCGCTTGCGAAAACATCTACAACAACGTTTTGCCAGATATCTCTCACCCATTGCACACAGAACTTAAACAATGTATATCCACTTCTGTAACTAGATGTCGTCCTAACCTTACTCGTACCGCTGCTTATCTTTTATCTATTATCCGATATCTTTCGAGATTTTTGACATCCATCAGAGACAACATTTTAAAAATCCTGGGTGAATAATATCAATTTTCACATGTTTACACTACCTTCTCTTGAATTTACGACACTATTTTACTTTTATCTGGGACTGTATGCGATTATAAATGATTCTGGAGTGTGCAGTGAGCTGCAAATCCATCTACTGGGATGAATAAACCAATGTGATTTGAATTGAAGTCGTTCGTCAAGGACGTGCTTGGGCGAAATAGATACAAGTCTTAAGACCTCTTGACCACCAAAACAAGAGCTCCATCACCACAAAAGGAGAGATCCAGATGACTTGGTTAGGCATGCCGTCAATACCAAGGGTTGACCAAATATGCTACCGGCCAATAGATCTAGCGATGAACTTGTTCACATAGTACGCGTCACGCTGTGTTGCGTCAGCACGACATGCTTGAGGTCATGGTTCGATTCGTCACGTAGGTTGAAACGGGGCCAAGGCAACTGGAGTGCGGCAACGATTTTCTTCCGTTTTCATAGTGGTGGGTTTAAGATTTTGATTGCTACTTCTCCTGTTCTGGCCTACTGACGTTGTTGAACGTACGTCGACTTGTTCTGGGGCACTTTGTAGATGACTCCACAATCTCACCGGTTGCTGTTTTCTCGCAACCCGTGCTAAGTCAAGTCGGTTTATTTTCTTTATTCTGTTACATGGTTATCGGTCATCTTACTTTTCTAACCAGCAAGTGCGGGTGAGGGAATGTGTAGTTGTGTAGTAGGAGTAGATGGACAGCTTATCCTTGAGTTTTGTGCAGAACTGTGACGTTGCATGTAGAGTGTCGGATGAACTGCTATTTCCAAACTCCATTTCAGTAGATCATCATTCGAATCTCTTCCTAAGGGAAGGTACAAGAGTAGTTATTTCTTTTTGACTATGGTTGCTTTTTTCTAATGTTCTCCTCGATGAAGTGCTATGGGTATCCGTTACTCAGGAATGTAGATTTAATGATTATTATTTATTCCTCCACTATGGATCTTCGGAGCAGATCAGTCGACTTCTAAAGACCAAAAATTGGGCTAAGTTTCACCTAAATTTGATTGGGAAGAAACTTTGGAAATGAGCTTATTGCCTGGTTCATACTGGTCTGCAAAACGTCGAACCACTTCATGAGGTTAACANCGTATTCAATGTTCCAATGGTGTGTTCCGTAAAATGCTATGATGAAAACACTTCCTAGGCCTTCTCAAGGACTAATTGAAGGTGAATATGCCCTCGATGGTATAATACAACAACGTTTTACAATTACATGATCATAGCTGCGGCTTGAATTGACTATCTGAAGAAGGTTTTCATTATTTCCAGTATTTCACACTCAATCGAGATCCTTGGCGTGCCCAAAAGTTGCCTAATGGGACCACATCTATTTGGTAATGGTAGTATGTATACATTCCTTATTGCTACTATTAGTAGACCACAACTGTGAAGATGCAGCCTTCTCCATTAGGAGTCAAATTATACGTCCACCTGGCACCTAACTGCATCGAATGAGTTGAAAACCATTGCCAGCAGTTTCGCGTCAGATGCACTTGCAAATTTGGTTTCAAAATAATGCTTTCCCGTCCTTTTCGGGAATTCAACACCTTTGAGATTATTGTTTTAAGTAGATAAATTTATCTATTGATCGTGTGTCGCACGTGAACGGGATACATTGAAGAATTATATTGGTTTTAAAACTTCTTGGACTGTTCCAGAGCAATTCAGATCGCACTCGCATTTCAATTGAGTCACAACGTTTTCCCTCCTGGTAACCTTGCGGGACCGTTAGACTTGGTACGCAACAATTCATTCTGACTGCTACGGTGTTCTGAATATTGAATGAATATTCGAAGCTGCATAAGACACTCTGGTCGCCTTTGGCCTGTGTTCACCACGAATAACCTAATTACCTGGTACTGACCGTTTCTCCTCTTCTTGTCTCTTTCGTTTCGTATTTACAATAAATGTAGTACTGAGAACAACCGTGGTCTCGTTGGGAAAGTAGTGACATTGATATACTTGAGGATTTTAAGTTTTTTTCTTCTGAAGCACGCATCCAGCTGATTAGCAAAGATCCTTGTGACCTGAAAGATTTTGGACAGCTGGGTTAGGTATAGGTTTCCATCTCCCTATTGTAAAATGGAAATGAAAAAGGGGTGTGTGGGGCTATCTACCAAGTTCAGTTCTCTTGGGAGCACAACGGGGAAGATGAACTGTCTGCATCTCACCGGCCGAGCGAAAAGTGACTGAAGATTTTGTGTGAATGCAAAAGACTCGATTAGCCACGTAGAAAGCAGCTACAACCCACGCAGCGGAAACAGAAGCTCAATTTAAGGTCGATTCGCCAGGGCGGTGGTGGTCCGTTGGTAACGGCACCAAATTATCACCTCAGGGATGTGTTCGAATCCCACCACCGCCGCCTAAATTTCCCCTTTGTGTGTTAAATGGCAGCCCTCTGATTGGCCGCTTCCCCCTTGCTGAAAAATTGTTGTATCTTTGTATATTCACTAAAAGGAAGTCAAATGAAAAGGAAAAGAAAAAAACAGTCCCCAAGGCGGTTAGATTTGATTTTACCCGCATCAGTATGCGTAAGAGAAGCACGGAGGGAGGCGGTGGGGCAATCGCCCATGCTATCTGATCGCTGTGTGCACAAACCAACCGCGGTCACTGTTCATCTCATCTGATTAAACACATTGTCGTACCATTCCACGAAACGTTTTGTTTTGAAGGACAGCGAGAAAATAGGAGTTCATCAACTTGCTTTTTTATTACACACATTTGCGTGATGAACAGCAGACGGGGTGAACCTTGGAGTAGCGAACAACATAAAGCCCCGATAGTTTAGGTGTGGTTTGGGATCGGACGACAGCCGAGCTATCTATCACCAAAGTTGGGTGGCGGTAGCGGGGCTCCAGCCTCGAACCATATTGTTCGAAGCACGCCAGTAATAGCGACTGAGCCACTGCACCACCATCAATTAGATCAGGTGAGACATGCATNATGGTTCGGCTAAAGCAAAAGAGATCTCTTCCGTTTGTGGGAGTGGTGTGTGTGGCAGCCATTTACAGTGCAGAACAAACGGTTCACTCATAACAACCTGCTCTGTACCTCACCTGCAAACGGGAAAACTGTGAGGAGCTTGTTTCGCCTGAGACAATGCGAAAAATGAGAACTGTTTTGCTGAAAGCCTTATTCCCTTTCGGCGTGTATTGGTACGTTCGTTTGGAAAGTTCAGGGATGTACCGTTCAGCAGCGTGTGTGTGTGTGTGTGTGTGTGGGAGGGGTAATTTGGCGACGATTTTCCCATTGCCGTTCNGACAGAAACTCAGTGGCCTCGATCAATCTTTCCTGTATTCACTGCACATCAAGCGCACACAGTAAATTGGGGATATGAGTGGGGGAGGACGGGAAGGGTACAGTTAGACATTGATGCAATTCGTTGCAATCCGTTGATCCGATGATCAGTTATTCCACTGTACCTGGAATGAACGACACGTGAATTTAATTTGACATTATTTACAACACTAGAAGGAACGTGATTTGGTAAACTGTTCTGGGACAACTAGAGTAAACCTGTGTGACAGGCACGACATAAACATGAGCAGTTCGTTGATTAGAGATAAAAACACCCGTGCATCTTTTATCTAGTAGAAACGCATACTATTCATCGATTTCGTGCACTGTCATCGTCTGGTTTCAATTTCAGGAATAACGGGAGCGAAATTAGAATGCGTATATAGCAATGGAGATTAATTTTAATGAAAAAGCAAACAAAGTTACACGGAAAAACAACGTAGTCTACGTACACTGGGACAGGTAGAAAACAATTCAACCGCTACGTTCATCTTCATTTATTGATTAGCTGGTTAATGCATTATGTATGACAGGAGGGAAATTTCCAGATAACAGGAGGAGGATGGGAAGGAAATTTTGCCTAGTATCACAAAATATCCATTTCTCGGTCCGTAACACTTGTATCAAGGTGTCCATTATAAGATCGTGAGAGATGTCTTCAGCTAGTTTAGCTTTAGAGGCAAATTGATAAGCACTCTTCATAATGTTCAGAGGGTTCGAAGTCAATACTGTTAGCAGACAATGCGGAACTCAAAAACAGTGTCAAACAGCCGAGGGTACGCTAATACTCAATGAAAAACTTAACACGGCTTGTCATAAACCTTTCAAAATCGAACGGGAATTCAGTGATTCTAAATGGAAGTGTGGATTCCTGCATTTTACTCGAAACTCCGCAAACGCCGCATGCCTCTGCTTGGAAAGATATGAGCAGCATTTTTCGTGAAGCTGTTTGATAAACTGCTTCAGGGCTTCTACGGTAACTGTCATGAAGGTCAATTTTAGTTAACACTGTTCTTACGTCTCCTATCAGTTCTCTTCCGACTTCACTCAGAGTATGTCATTCAGCCTTGAGTCTATTGCCACATCACCAGTGCAGGGTCCTGATCATCCACAAAGGATATCCAAGCAATATAGTATCACACTCATGTGATGGGAAGAAATTTGTTGGATTTAAATTTCATTTAGCATCATCAACTTGACGCCAGGCTCGATTTTCAGTGTTTTCAATGTCCAGTCATTCATATACTACTGATTATGAAAACACTGAAAATCGGCCCTAGCGTCAATTTGGCTGAAGTTAAATGCATCTAACCCACAACACCTGATACAAAAACCGTCGCAATAATTCTTCAAAACGGGTTTGTTTCAAATCCGCTCCCTGAACTGCAAATGAAATTAGCATTGCGTACTCCCATTCTACCCAGCACTCGTTGGGGTAAACTAGTCCGATTTACGTCTGTCTGCGTAACACTGTGTGATTGCATTCTTCCTCCTCAAATATCCCTGTCCCATGCGGATTCGTGGTTTTGCTTACAAACCTTTCAACGGTTGTATTACCTAACGCACACTAAAATAATTACGGAAACTTAAGAAGTATTGCTACAAAGTCCAGAATTCATCAGTGGTCTAGTGCATTCCTTTACTGGTAAAAAACGAAGTTCAATCGAAGCGATTTTATTTATGCCTACCAACTCCTAAGCAACGACAACAGTAACCCTCATGGAAAGCCAATCAGCTTATAGGAGGAATAAATGTAGACCAAGGAAGTTTGATGAGAGCGTTAGATGTTCAAACCACGCGCACACAAAACCCACCTAAGCATTCATCCTCCGGTTTCATAGATCGCGGACGAGGCTGGTAATTCCATCCCATTCTTGAGGGAAGAAGTACTCAGACTGATTCGCACAAGCCAAATAACCACTGGTATCAATTCTGACGGTCTACAGTCATCCCGAACTATAGAGCATAACGCGTTTGCTCTGACTTGCGCCTTCAATTGTGCAAAGCACCGATTGATATGGTTAGTTGACTAGTTTGCAGACAGAATTCGACACACTGGATTGGGTATTAAAACATCCGAACCAATAATGAGCAATCTGACGGTGCTCCAGAGAGCGTTTCTCTTTCACTCCACGGTTTCCACCTTCATTCTTGCTCTCTCGTAAAGTTTACCGCACATACCATCAGGCGTAGCACACTTCCAAGCCCTTTTTGTGTCTGAGGGCCTTCAAAATGTCTCCAGCCATTTACCCTGTTCCTTCCACACCAACCTTCATTTGGATCCAGTCCTTCTGGTGCGTCCTTACCTTCACCCGAATTGTTTATCTCTTTCAAGCCTTAATCCTTAATGCAGGACTTCTAAATAGAGTAGACTTTAACAAATATTCAATATTTACCACCGAAAAAATTAGAGTTGGATATGCAGTATTTAGAACTGAGTGAAGAGAATGAGAGCGTTTTTTTTTAATTCAACGACACAGACAATGCAAAGCCACCATTGTCTGTCAGTTAGTTTTGCCAAGTGTTTCTTCTTGTTCCCCGTGATTTTCGTCTATTTTCTTTGTAAGTAGTCCGCAATTCCTTTCCGAGGAATGTTAGGATTATTTTTCGTGTACAACGTCACATACCCGGTGACGAACTGTCTACAAGATAGAGAGAACAATCTTCTTACAGAACATCTTTTCGCATTCCGCTCATTTTTTCATGCGAATCTGTCCAACTATCACTCTGGCCCCTCAACAGGTTCCTTCTGTCGTTTCTTCCACCGCCGCATTCACAGAAATTCTAATATGAGATAGCTCGTTAGACTCCTTAAAATCTGGCAGCGGGTTTCCGTGACGTTCCCAGTCACCTTGGGAGGTTAAACGTCTAAATAAGTATTATTCTTCCTTTTCGATTACAAACCCAATCGTCCGCATCCCTGAAGGGACGTACAACAGTGCTTCAGTGTTTGGAAATGTTTTCTGTGTTATAATTCCAACCGTGCACGATTCTTCTTGTTTTGTGCACAAATAGGTATTTCCACGAGATAAGTTTTCCTGAGAGAAATCAGTTTGACTAAACTAGCAAAACACTGGTTCAGTTTTGTTTGTCATTGTTTTTAGGGAAAAAATTGGTATAAGAATGAAAGCAGGATTTTTTCAAATTGCAAACCTACTTTATCCAGATACGTCGAAGCCTTGGTGAGAGCTGTAAAGTTAAAAAAACACAGATAGATTGGCTGTTTTGATTAAAGAATCTGAGGAGGGACTAAAGTGGTTCTTCTTTCATGTCAGTTTAGGGATAGACATGACAGTGACTAGCCATTTGAGCTCAACAATTCTATTGATCCAGCGCCGCTCAAACGGTCTCTTATTTGTCTGTCGCCTTGATTGTTATTAAAAAATAAGTGCAGATATGCCTAATCTAAAATAAATAATAAAAATAATTAACAGCATCAATATTTCAGTGATTTTTTCCAAATTCAGTGTTTTAGGTCATCCCATGGGAATATCAGGAAAAATCTATTCATTGGTTATTACTCTTTGTACGATTCATAGGGTGACTATAGTATTCTCTGCTTGTACACCGTAAAATTCCAAAGTATTTTGTGTTTTGGCATTTAACTCAGAGTTACTGGTGAGTAGTGGTATCGGATAATTTATATTGATTGATTTGCCTGACTATCTTTCGAACTTCACCCTCTCGCACAATCCTCAGTTCATGGATCCAACCATACACTCAGAAGCACTAGACTAGAGTTTTACTCTTATTAGAGCTACGGGTCCAGATTCCAACCCCCTTACAGGACGTTGTATATGCACTCATAAGACTGAAACCTGAGTCTCGTGCTTCCTAGTGTTCGGTTTAATTGATGAACTGATTATTTTGTTTTTCTCAAAAAGTAGCTTGCGTTGCTTTTCATTTCAGCTTGCACGCATCACAAACTTTGTCGATGCTACCTTGCATGCCCTTTTTCGGCGTGGGCCCCCGCGCTGAATTCCCTGTATGTGACATCTATGATCAAATATCTTGACTATATGATTACCCGAATAGATAAATGACTAAAGAACACCTCACGTTGCTCGTTAACTCGTGGGAGCGTAGTCACCTTCCAATCCCTAGTTCTACTCGACATGAAGAAGGTTAAGTAGTTTGAATTATTCACTTTAAATTATCCCGGTTTTCAGGCAGTAATATAAAATCCCCGCCCGCCCGCCTGCGTCAAATACATCCAACGAAGTGGCGAGGTGAGGTGTGTTTGACAAATCAATGCCATTGGTAACATTTGACAGATTACTATCTCACTTGTAAACTGTTCAGTCTACCCTCTGAAATAAAAGATACTAAATACAGTGTTTGGACGAGTACTCCTATTGGGTATGCGCATTATACGCACTATAGGAGCCTTAAGACGAAGAGGTTAGCAACAATGGGGTCAGATTGCATCCAGCATAGTAGACTGTTTCGATTATTGTGGGTGATTGAGAGTAAATCAGAAGCCTTCCAAATTTCTGCGTCCTCATTAAAGGGCGAACGCCATAGTGAGGATTGATGTGAAACGCGCAAACAGATGTGTTTCTAGGATTGCATTCATGACGATATTTGTACACCTGATGCATCTTTTCGCCGATCAGTCGATAATCAGTCGTGATGGTCTAAAAAAGCAGAAAATTAACGAAATGTGATATGCGTTTCATGGAACTTATACAGCTTTTTTAAACCAGGTTTTCATCGTGCATGTGTGTAAACCTGACCCGGGTCCCTCTTGTTAACCCTGTGATAATAAACAGCCGTTCATCGCCAGCGACCTCTTTATCCTGAACATTAGTTATAAATGTATATGAAATTGTATACGGATATCGGAACCGATATGTGGAGGGTGAACATTAAGGAGACAATAGTGCTTGGTAATCAACTCCATCACCCGGTCCATTCTCATCACTGCGTGCAACAGGGATTAGGTTTTTGTTTCCCAGCAACATCGGTTTTCCAACCGGTCATTTTGAAAAGTAACAAAGGACTTGCATACTCACCGTCCCTCAGATTGGAGATTTCTTCATGATGGAAAAGTGAAAGTTGAACAGGTTGGACATTGTAGTTAGTGGTTTGGTAATGAGGTTTGAGGCTCATTGAATACACTGCGAATAAGATCAAATATGTGTGTTCTCTCCAAGGACAACAGTACTATATACATTACTATACCTTGATAATATATGAAGAGTATGTATTGTTCTATGGAACAACAACAACGATAACAACAACACGATGAGCTCATAAGTCACATTCATGCTTTTGACAAAGAGAAGGAAATTGCAGAGGGAGTTCGTCGTACATGGGGCAAATGAAGCATGAAGTAAGAAGCCAGAAATCACTTGACTGCTGTTTCGACCTGTTTGGTTCTTATTATCAATGCACGAATCCATCAACCAAGCTAGGGATCGAACCCGTGGCCTCACAGACAAAAAGCCAGCATGGTACTCACGGGACCACCGAGCAGTTGACAAAGCCACGTTTCTATTTTCCAACTACACGATATAGCACAACCCACCTCTGCAAGCTTGTAGCGGGCATAGCGCCTCGTTGATCTCAGCACTAGCCTCCAGGATTGTGAATCGATTGGAAAGTTTCGCAACCTGACTACTTTCTTCATAACTTTTCAGATCACGCTTCATTTGCTCCATACACGACGAATTTCTTCCTCGATATTGAATCAAATCATCCATTACTCTGATGTACAATGAGATGGAAAGATAATGCAACACTGTGAGGGATGTTCAGTTCTCTCGTAAATGTACTACACAAGTCGTTGCAATTCAATTTTGCACCGTTCAATTTATCACCCGACTGATAAGATGTGAACCCGATTGGCGTCCGTGGATTTGTATTGCGCTTTGGGCAAGTTCCCATTGGGGAAAACTGTGATGTCTATCCTATTACGTCCGTTCAATGACAGTTGACAAGGCTCGGTGCAAAAATAGATTTGTAATATTTTAGGCAGATGATAAGCTTGCAAAAGAGTTTCGCGGATCTTCATTTGAGGTTGAAAATTACGGCGTAACTGAATCGAATTTATTGAAAACTCTGAGTTCCAATAAAACTTCTAGAGGAGAGTGCTGATTCAGTGAAATTGAGCGTTCTTACTACGATGGTCTGATTGATTGCAAAACGTTAAATTACTAGAAAAATTAAAGAGTACTTGATAGTATATCATGCATTTCAACAATTTCCACCACAGTTTGCATGGTGTTTCTTGCTTTTGAGCATGATTTTACAGCTTCCTCTCGTGGATATCTCCTTACCTGTCAATCTGAACACTTAATCATACAACCAAGCCACCGGAGGATTTTGCTGTACTTTTATCCAATCATCACCGAGTACTCGCATTGTATTATTCAGAATGAACATTTTACGTGAGCATAAAGTTATGGATCGAAGACACTTCTTTATCAATGTGACAAGAACTGCATTTTATAACTATATTTTAATTTTCTTTGTCATAGTGCAATATTGGTGGCTATGTATAAAGAGCATTTATTGCAACCTCTAACCCTTACAATAATATTAATAATCATCTTGTATTATTATTTAAATAATGCCACGTGATCTTGAGAGCCCAGACAAAATCTGCAGTAGTTCAAAAGTGATAGCTCAAAGTATAAGTTTATTCGTTCTACACGAAAGATTATTGTTGGTTCTCTTCAGTTTTAGTATTCCCATGCGCATCATTGTATTCTCATAAGATGCAAGATAAATCTACCCGATAACTGAACATTTTTATCCAGAAAAATAACAACAACAAAATTATACGGCTACAAATTGCTCATGGAAAATGCCCCCCTCAACTAGAGTGAACATATACTTCCAGCTTTGTGAAAGTGACCTTCGAAAGTTGATCTTCACGTGTGCTGCTCGTGAGCTCCTTGTAGTTGTTAGGCATTCCGGAGAGGGCCAAATTTAGTGCACCGATCAAGCAGGTTCTCGGTGGTTCTTACAACAGAAACACACTCGCAAAAAGCCATATTTTTTCCAGATAAATCTCAATGTCAAATCTCATCATTGTTGTCTCGTGTTTTTGTAGTGCCCGAATCAATCCGTTTCAAAGTCGAATTCATTCATTTACTAACAAAATACCGCATCCAAATATGATCGAAAACGATTACTCCGCATTGAATGCAGAGAGGGTTGCAGACGAGAGTGTGGCTTGTTTTAAAGGCTACTAACACATGCGATTTGATTGTCAACTTGATGAACTGCAAGCCAAAATGACTGATTCGGGTGTTCAGAAAGCAAGGAGGGGTGCATAAGATATTGACAAAAGGAAATACAAATACCTGTGGCATTGTTATTGATTAATTCTTTTTTGTAACGCTTTACAGCAAAGTTTCGTTTTCTGACCCCCGATGCTCCAGAAACCCTTGTCGAAATCAACAAATTCTGCATGGTCAAACGTTTGTGCAATGAAAGCAACAAAATCGTGGATACTGTCTTATAGATATGGTGTGTCTGGTGACATATTCAGTCCTTTGAGTGAGGCTGAAATCGCGAGGCAGGTAGGGAAGAAGAGATCGGACGAAATTTCGAGTACCGCAAGAGCTCGATCAGTGCTTGTATTCCTTGCGATTGTCAAATAAAATGACCGGCACGTTGTTCTCGCCTGTGTTGCCTATTCTGATGTCAAATGAAGGCAATTTGATCTTCACCCTGTATACCGCAAAGCACAATTCACGTTCTCATCTTTCCCCCAGAGGCCTTTTCGCTATATGCAGTTATCTGTTACCTACTTTTAACTCCATAAGCATGACATTATCGTATTACTACCGTATTTCACCTATCAGTTTGTTTGATACAATAGATTACGTTTCGCTCTTTTAAGTAAGCCGGTCGGTTAACGGATCGCCCGTATGCAGCGAGCAAGTATGCTGATGACGTACTGACCGGTTGTCTATCGACTGATACTGACTATTTCGGTCAAATTCAGATTTGTCTAAATAAACTCTTTAGTTGGTCCGCTCCTCGATATGTAATGCTTAATGTTTATAAAGGTGTGAATGTTTCTTTTAGCCTTAAAACAGGCATGCCTTATCAAACCCTTTTGAGTAATCATCCTGAACTTTTGTTAATGCTGCTATTATCCGCAAGACTAACTCTGTCACTTATCTCGGAGTCACTTTGTCACATGATTTTTCTTGAAACAAACATGTTGAAAACATTTATATTAGGGTTCGTAGGCCATCCTTCTACACTTTTAGGTTTAGTAAGCTCGGTGTTCCCCTAAATGTAATTCTTAAATTTGTGACTGCATGCATTCTTCCACACTGATTGTGCTGTTTCCGCATATATCTTCCTGGTCTTTTCCATATCGCCTAAACTTCCTTCTCGCTACAATGGAATTTCAAAGACCGTTTTGGTGGACTTTATTGTGAGCTAGCATTTTAATTCATACGATAGATTTATCAGCCCGTATATTGTCAAATGAAAAACAATGCCCGCATGCTCATCTGAATAAATCGGTTTCCTATCCGAGTAAGCGTTCCAAATTAGGGATTGTTTGTGCACGCACCAGAACTTATAAAAATAGTATCAACCATTATTTTCCTCATATCTTGGTCCACCGAGATAATAGTACTACTGAGTTGAATAATCATCGGTCACAATGCGGTTTCATCACATTCATTTGTTTTTCGCTTCGTAAATTTTTTTTTTCTTTTCCCAATGCCTAACATTTTCCTCCCTGTAACTTGTCGAAAGTGATGAAAATTCATCCTGTTGAGTGCAGAAAGCTTTATTTGACTTGAATTGACTTAACTTGATTAAATGGAAGTTGCATGCACACAGAATCAGCTGCGCTGTCTTATGGATGAATACGGGATGTATCGCACCTGAACACAGAGAAACAAAGGTAATGAATGCACGGCTGAGCTCTGTGCCGAACTTGGAAATAGTTTCGTCAAATTTTTTATTTAACCACCCATTTGGAACCCTTCGAACGAAGTCAGCTGGACTATGTCCAGAAGAACGATATCCAACCAAAATAATACTCCTCTACCGTTTAAAATCATTTCTAATTCATCAGCGATTGAATAGCCTGTATAGCTGATTGTTGCTTTCCTTTTTTAAACGCAACGAGTGTTTTGTGAATTAAATTTCCTTTTATTAACAAATATATGATGATGATGGGGAACGGCAGCCACACCCAGCATCAAGTGCAAAGTTACCACAAAAAATGTCATAGTTAATTGCGATATTAACTGGACTGCCCCCATAAAGAGTAGGTCATAAGTCCAAAACTTTGTAGTGCCCAGTGAAACACACCCAGTCATCAACTCATAGAACAAGTCAAACTGTTTGTTGTAAAGGATTTGTTGCCCGCAATAAAAGTATGTTAATCAAATAAAGTACAACAATGTGTCAGACTTAAAAGCCTCAGTGAAAAACAATTCTGAGTTGTCAACCAACGAATACGGAATCTAACAATTATGTGACACCTCTACTCATATTTCCTCCTGCGGAATTAGTCATTTTGGATTGTACATAAGCACATCTTTAGGTTTTATTGCCTTGTGCTTTTCACGTATATCAGGCTCATTCGGACAAAGCGTGGGTGGTGGTCCAGTGACCTAGGTCATCTATCTATCACCACCACCACCACCACCACCACCACCACCACCACCACCACGACTACCTAACTTTTCCTCCCTCCCCCTATGTTATATGACAGCCCTCTAGTTAGCCGCTTCTCCCTTCCGGGAAATTGGATCATTCAATCAGTGGAAGTACAATAAAAAGATAAACAAGATTCACATGTGTGAATGAACCGTTTAATTTTCTTTCAGTTTTCACAAAAACGATCGGTTTTTCCAACTTACGTAGTCTCACTTTGAGTGTATACTCTGAGGGTGATGCACAATATTCGAAATGTTCACATAAGTGCCACCCGTGACATGTAACATTTTAAATCTGTTCCCAAATTCAGAACTAAATTCTCTTCCAAGACTGATAACTCTTCTTCAAATGAAATCATACTTATCGGAATGGGGGAAGACTATCCGTTGAAATGAAACAAAACAGACTGGAGAGAACTCTGTGACAATACAAGGCCAACTGCACTGTACTGCACAGTCAAACCGCATAGAAAAGGTTGGTGAGTTGATGGAACCGTGTCAGATGTAGCGGTTTTCCTCTCGGGAATGCGCTAGTACGGATTTACGTCACCAGTATTGCTGACCTCGGTAATTGACCAATAAGTAGAATCCAGGCAATCTTTGCTTGATATTTTCTTGAAAACGTTAAACACTGTGTTACACAACTTGTATGGTGTATCCGGTTGGACTGAGGTGATAAAAATCCAGCAGTTAGGCGGGAAAGTATTGAGTATCACAAGATGTGGCGAATGAATTAAAAACGAATAATGCATTAGTGACACAGAAGTAGGACCTCTTTTGGTTTCTCATCCTAGCAAATCTCACTAGGGAAACGAGAGATGCGAACAGTTTGTTTCAGTCATTTTCACTGCTGGAAACGGTACAGCACTCAAGCTACATCCTCATAATAACAAGTAGTATGTGAATGGCTGGGCAAAATTTCCTTGGAAGCACACCACCGATTTCGCGGTTCATACTGCTCGTTGGGCATGCGTATCCGGTAGTCTTTTGTCCTTTCATTCATAAAAATGTACCCAAGAAGTGTAATTTTTTCACAATAACCTTGGTTGCAACACCGGGTGACCTTTGGTTAGACAGCTCTTTCAGAGTCAGTCCATAGACGGATCCTAATAGCTGAAAATTCAGTGGTGATATCCGCTCGATGATCCTAACGTGACTGGTGATCAGACTGTACACATTACGTTTGACATTATTTTCGCCGATTCGATGAAATTCTTCTATATTTTTTACCTAGAAGTCGATCAATATACGCTATTAAAGAAGCGTCATTCTTATCAATGCTAGTTAAAAAAATTTACGTTGCCCTTCAAGTAGCACTGATGACGTTTGTGAACAACAGTTTCAGCTTGGTGGACACAGCAAAACCCGAGATAGTTTATGTGTAGTTGTGAGGACTGACTGCACCCAGTGTCTTTGTTGAATGACTGTCACGAAACAAGGCGTGTGTGTGAGAGAGAGAAATGGAGCACTCCCACCAGGTTGCTTGGTTCAATTGTAAATATACGGTCTTTCCCATTCATTTACCTTTGTGTAGTTCTGCGTCGGATACGGCTAAAACAGAACACAATGAATTGTTTTATTTGACACTCTTATACGCATAACTTGAAAGGATCATTGATCACTACCAGAAAATGATAAGAATAAAACACAACCATTGTCAGACACCTAATGAAATGCTCGTTGAAAATATGGAGACAGAATATGAAAACACGTGGAAGATGTAATCAGATGAACGTTAAACGTCTTCTGTCGTTTATTTTCACCCTTGCATTTCATGAAGCAATCAGCCTTCGAAATAAGCGTACGTAGGGTCGATCAGAGCTGTGGCGGAATAGAAAAACTCATAAATTTAGATGGTTCTGAAGATCGAAAAGACGATTTTTATGTTGCTTTGCACCTTTAATTGTTTTGTTTCAGTTGTGAAACATTTATTAGTCCCAGTGGGATCTGAACCCACGCACAAAACCTGCCTACTACATTCTACGCTCTACTTTGTGAGCTACGAGACCATCAATAAAACCGATCCTTTTACATTTGGTTTACGAAAATCGGCACACAGCATGTAGGTTGACTTTCAAGAAATGTTTTCCTTAGAATCCACCGGAATATCACCGAGTGAGGTGATATCTTGTTGACTTTTCCCGCCTTCTAAATACGCAAAATGTTCCAACTCTACCGTGGTCTACGGAAAAGTTTATTGACTTTCTCAACTGATGGTCAGACAGAAAGCGAGGGCTACAGAAGAGCAGCGTATAGTCCATCGTGCTACATCCTTATCCGTTGAGCAACAATAAAAGAATCACGGGTAGCATGACTCATGAATGATTCATGCTATCCGATTACATAATCGTGGTCAGATTTTTTTAATGCTCTTTGTATTCTGAGATGAACGTAGGGAAACCGTAGATACACACGTACGTACATGCATATGTTATATATATATATATATATATGTACATGTACATAACACATGAAAATGGCATAGCTTTAATGATAGCTTCATAAATGTCTAATCACCGCCTAATCCATGTGGAATACGCCGCTTAGTTTGGTCCGGATAATTTTAGTGAAATACGTATAAAAGTGATGAGGAATTTCTCTCTCCACCGAAAGATCGGCCGATGAAGTTTCAGCCGGACACTGTATGCCTGACCGGTGAATCCGAAAACGGAA
>UZAN01045055.1:4808-28356 GCA_900618425.1 Echinostoma caproni
TGACAACAACCAATTTTGCCTTAGCTTGGAGTAAACAATGCATCATCAACTGTATTTATCCATTTAAGATCACTTTAGCTGTCTCACACATATGAACCGGACTCATCGACCCACAAAAGTCGATGTCTATCAGCCAAGACGTAACACAGTGGTCTGCTTTATTTCAACACAGAAGGAGCGTGAAAAGACAGCGGGTCAATCAGGGGCTAGAAAAGTATGCGATAAACTGACCAATGAGGTAGACCGAACGAATGTGGATCCAACCACGGTGTTGTGTTCTCAATCCAAAGTGATTCCCTAAGCCGGAAACACTGCTGAGTGGAATTGTCAGCTACGCTTCAGTTGCTCTACAGTGCGATTGTTCCATCGTTTCTCATCGTCTCGTCCCTCCCACCCGTGACCCTAAACAAGTAAATTCCCTCTGACCCTTTCTGTGATCTGATTGGATCAAATTCCTCGACCTGCGGCACTTTGAATCCCTCATCTCAACACGAGACTGTCTGATTACCGGCTTGTACGTTTTGTAGTGTTCTTGTTGTCACGTCCAGTCCATCCGTGAGCTGATGGCACTCCTGCTGCACAGTGGAAGTTCACTGGGCCTGCCTGACTGGAATACTTTCGCGCTGTGCCATAATACTCTGTTTAAGCTCCTCAATGGTTCTCGATTTCCGGGACTAAACGGTTTGCTTTAGATATCCCCACAGAAAGAAGTCCAAAGGGGACAGATCAGGTGTACTTGGAGGCCATCGTTTTGGTCCTCCTTGGCCAATCCATCTGCAGTTAAATTACGAGTCGAGGAAACTTCTCACCACCAGAGCATTGTGTGACGGTGCACCATCATATTGGAACCAAACGGTAGTTCCAACAGCGGATGGTAGGTACCAAATTTGCAAGTATGAGGCGCCCTAATAGACAAAATTGTTCTTACCTGTTACGTTTCCGTTGAAAAAGTACGGCCCGGCAATCTGGCCGTGCACAACACCAGTTCATATGAACACCTTGGGACTATGAATCGATTTAGAGCGAACAAAGTACCTTGGGTTTTCAACGGCCCAACTGCAATCATTCTGAAAGTGGAAGAAAACTATCTGCACCGGATTTTGCTATGCAAGCAGCAGAATGGAAAACATATTGAACAACGTTTATAGAATAAATATACTTTTTTCCATAACGTTTGTTCTTTCTTTCTTTCGGAATTATATCTCCGAGATAGTTAGCGAGATCATTCAACGCGAAAACAATCATTTGGGAAAAAACAAGAAGAGTTTTGCTTGGGCCTATATTAGGGGCTAATATTGTCCGTTATTAAGACAAGTTCAAAGTTTTATAATGATCATCTGTTTATCGAACCCGCTTCGAAAAATAGTGCGTGTAACTTAGACAAGTCAAGCGTTGGCCCAGTGTCATAATGGTTTGCACATTTTCTATTCCAAATTTCTCACATGGCGCACCGCTCCACAACAGATTCTCCTGTGATTCTGTATCAACATTTAGGCATGATCGGATTCGGAACCTATCCTCCTCCTGTGCCTGCCCGAAAATCACACAACCGATCGGGTTCATTTATCGATCGGTTGGATGGTCCAGTCGCAACAAGGGACCTGGCGCTTGCCCAACTAACTCGAGCGAGAAATCACATCTTTTTTAGAGCCATGAATCTCAGGCACGCCCTGTGAACTTCCACTGTGCAGTAGGAAGCATTATGTAAACATCTATATATTTCGTCTCACGCCACCGTCCTCATAGACATAAGACCAAACCAGTGTTGTTGAAATCGTTGTTATCGTTTCATTTTCGAAGTTCTCTGATTTAATGTGTGATTGTTCTCTTTAGAATTTGTCGTCGGTAGGGGTAGTATTTGTTCATTCGTGTGCGTTTCAAACTTTGCTCGGTGGTAGAAATAAAAGAAAGCATATATACTGAGTGATTCACACACAGCCTTTCAGTTGCACTTTTATACGAGGAAACTGAACCAAATGGCAATCGGTGATCACACTTCAGAAGCACATACACACCCTCCCGAATCGTTTGAGTGTGTTTATGGTGAGGATAGCAGGCCGCTTCGTGTTAACCTTTCGCTGCTCGTGAAAAACAGGCCAGAATTGTCGGCCATTACGGGATGAACTTAACGGACTACGGCAAAGCGCATTTGGCTTGGTTCAAAGCGTCAGTGCTGAGTGTTCGGGAAACATGCAAAGCGTCTTACTCTGGATAAAGAGAATGGCAGATCGGTTCAACTCTAAAGAAATTCTCAGAGCGCTTTCTTCAAACTGGATTGACCAAGAGTGGAACAATTGGTTTAAAGAAGAAGCCGGTGACTACGGGGGAGTTGAGAAATAATGTGAATTTGCTTGTATCTGCAAAGTCTAGCTCGGCATGTTGCCGCTTTCTGCCTCCATCGTGAATGAACACTAAATAATCAAACCGATTCGGTACTACGTATCATGTTATGTGTTATAATAGAAATCCTCCTCTAGGCACGTATTGTTTCATAATACCTCAGCATAAATCATGTCTACACTAAAGTTCGTAAACCATTGTTTTACGTATTCAGGCAGAGAAATCTACTTGTTCCCTTTACAGTGCTGTAAATTTATACATGTAATTTGGAAAAATAAAAGATTTATCGAAATTCATCCTTTCTTAATTCATGAATGGGTGTATTTACAAGTTGCACTTAAACCTTTCACAAATCCCCTAGGTTTTGGCCAGTCCGATTCCTTCCTCGTTACTCCAATGGAAAAAATGCTATGGGTGGAAGCAGAAACGAGACAACATTCGTTGTATGGTTGAATAACAATGCGAGAGCAGCGGGACTGGTTTGCGAATAGAGAACTAAGGGTTTGAAGACCCAAGTGATTTCACAGTATTCCTCAACTCTTCCGTTGTCACTGACTTTTTTCTGAGCTCATTTGCTCCGCTCTTAATCGATCCGGTTTGTAAAAAGCGTTCTTTACATTGTTTAATTGTGGTAGCAACCGGTTTACTCTTTAGCAGATTGAGATATTTGAATTATTCACATGTTTCCCGAACACTCAACACTGACGCTTTGAGCCAAACCAAATGCGCTTTGTCCTTGTCCGTTAAGTTCATCCTGCAATGACTGACAATTTTGGCCTGTTTTCCACGGGCAACGAAAGATTTATACAAAACGGTCGGTTATCCTCACCATAAGCACACTCAAACGTTTCGGAAAGGTGTGTGGACGGGCTTGTGAGTTGCGATCACCGATTACCATTTGGCCTAGTTTCATCGAATAATGGAGCTGTTTACATCGTTGTTTGGCCGACTGATGTTTGATGTTGAAATTGTGGAGAGCCCAGTAGCCTCGGTGGAATTCGAACCCACGTATGGATGCCGACTACGCAACTGAACCGTAGCTGAAAATTCTACTCAGTAGTGTGTTTCCCTCTTAGTGAATCACCAGGTAATTTTCCAAATCAAAGTGGTAGCTATTCAGATCAAACTTTAAATGGTGTAGTCCAAGACCGAATGAGCCCAATTCAAATTGTCTTCTCCACAGAGTCAACACAGATGTCCAATAGCGCGGTCTACTGGAGTTGTCAGAAAATAACCGGCTGTTCTGTTCAATGCGGAACCTTGAATCTGCAGTCAGTGCACGGTAAAATTTCGTTCCTAATGATACACAGGGCATTTATGTGTGCAACAGCAATCCAAGGAGAAACACACAACATATAATGGCGTGAACTCCAAAGCATCAACAATCCATGAGGGAGTAAAGAGTAAAAGCGGTGATAACCAATGGTCCTTACCAAAGCGGTTTGTCTATGTGCGGTACTGAACCATTTATTTAGGAATAAATTAATACAAATCACGAAGTACGAACGTCGGATAGAGGGAAACTCCGATACAGTTAACAGACCTGGAAGTCATGAAACTAAGTCTATACAGCAACAATCCAAAGTCAAAGCGAAGGCAACAGTAAATCCGGCAAAGCCCTGTTCACATGGACATCGGAGAGTAGTGATCCAATGTATGTTAGTGTGTGTGTGCGTGTACAAATTCCATAATTCAGCACAACCGCGTCTGTGTCCAAGTAACTGTTCGTGCCACTGAGTTGTGTAGAGTGAGTCAAGGCAGTTAACCAAGTGGCTATCGGATCGGCTTGTTTGTTCGCATGGGTGAATGGGTTCAATAGAGAAATGGTTGTGGTACATTAGTCGATCAGGTTCATCTGTGGAAGGAATAAAACACCTATATAACACAGCAACCTGAGAATTTCGGAAAACCGGTGAACAACGGGATGAGTGGATTGGATCAGGAGCAGATCGTAGTGCATGCAATCGACGCTTTCTGTCAACTCTGATCGGAACGCTCCTGTTTAGCTTCGGACACGCATCTCCAGTTGAATCCGTCAAACTAAATTAGTGAGTTGAACATTTCTAGATCAGAAATATTGGCGAGTAGCAGTAGTATGGAGTACGTATTAATGTTGAATTTGTCTGGTTGAATGAGAGACTTCCGACTAAGGTGAAGGGAAATTATATTGTCTACCTCGGTTTCTTGCTCCTCCCATGCAAACAAATTGACCAACTTTGGAAACTAAAAAACGAACAAACTTAGCTTAATGAACTGGATCAGTCCCGGTGTGAGTCAGAGAGAATCCACACTCCTTCTTCATTCACGGATCTTGAGGTTCAAACCCTTGATTAGCCCGTGACTAAGTACTGCTGATTGACTATGATGAAAGCAAAGCTCAAGCTCGGATTGGATGATTGGCCTGGTGAACTGAGAATCGTGCGTGAAGATGGAGTGTGAATGGTGGTCAGTCAAAATCAATATTATGAACAAATCAAATGCTCCATCGCTCTCATGCAACATACAATGGAGTTGGAATGTTTCCAACCCAGTCATAACCCTGGAGGCTAGTGCTGGAAGGTGCAGGGTGCGATGCTTGCATTTAGCTCCCAAAGCTGGGATGTGCTCTATTCTATATAAAGGAAAGGGAGAAAAGCTCTAATCGACTGTCGAGTGAGTGGTATACATGCGTTCTGCCTGTGAGGTCTCGGGTTCGATCCTAAGGTGGGTGGATTAATTCGCACTACTGATTAGACCCAACCAGGGCGAAACAACTACCCAATTGGAAATAATGCGGAACGACTGTCGCTCGGGATGTGGATGTTGTCGGAGAACACACCAACAACAACAAAAGCTGCCCAGATGCTTTCTAGCTTTTCAGTTCACAGTCTATTTGCTCTTTATACTATAAAATTCACCAAAAAACAAACCAAATTCCCCATTTCTCTCATGTAGAGTCAATATTATTACTTACCCGATACCACTACTCTAAATTCATTTTGTTTTAAAAAATTATCATCTTGTTGTTTGTATTTGACGAACGTTCTGTACACCATGAACAAACATTTTATGCTTCTTTCAACTTATTCTTTTCAAATTTTAGGCTGCACCCCTAAAATTTTAACGCGATTCATTTTACTCAACCTTTGAGGAAGTGGCGCTGAGGCTATGCGAATCATCGCCATTTGAATGTTAGAATAAAATTCCCATTTTCATCCGGTCTCGTCAAATTCGACTGGGAGTTAATGCGGCCAGCAAAACACCACACTAGCGATATTTGGATCTGATTTGGATGATTTATCCAAACCCCAATTTGAAGAATTAATTGACGGTAGGATTTTTACACGGGTCCTCCGGGGCTATAAGATGGTGCTAGTCATCGCTTGACCACAGTAGGTAGGGGCAATTCAATTCGCACCATTGTGTGCTACATTCTTTTAAGTAGTTGGTTGTGTACTGGTTCAAATCTGGCTGAAATCTTTGACAACAAAATGTTGCCTTATGTATGATAATACTTGCATGTAATGTAACATTTTTCGTAACATTTCAGGCTCTTCCAACAACTTCGGATCGCGTAGATCCAGTACGCGCCACAGAACGCTGTCACTTCAAATTGCCGGTCAGTAAGAAACGGCAGCGCAAACGAAAACCGCACACAGGTCTACTGGAAGAACTTCGTGTTCCGTCTTCCGTTTTGTCTGCATGTCTTCTCATTGTGGTTCTACTGCTTACCTTTGGAATTATTATCGCATTCTGTGTGATCAATGCAGACAAACTGATGATATGTAAAACTCGAAGTCGAAAACGCAAGGAACGGGAAGCAGCTTTAGCTTCAGAATTGGCCGAACAAGCTGCCAAAGAAGCCGCAGCTGCTGCAGCGGCTGCAGATTCTGAGTCGCGACAACCAATCGCTTGGCATCCGATATATGGTCGTTACGGGATGGTACCACCAACCATGGGTGGAGCGTTTGGTGCGTTTGCCGCGCGAACTATGGAAGTTCCTCCAAATCAGCCAGGCGGGATGAGTGTGATGCAAACGGGAAACCCCGCTACGATGCCACGTCCAGGACCAGGACCTGGCTATACTGGACAGATGGGTGGTCAGATGCAGTGAACAGTTCGTCAAATTCAGTGGAGAAATTACCAGACTTTGTTTTCTTTTTTTCATCCTTTAGAGCGGTGATGCTCTCATATGTGATTGGTTGCAACTGGGTTGATCAAACAGCAACAATGAAACATTTTAAGAAAGTATTGCGAAACGATACGTTAACCACAAATGAACATAACCAAACTGTGTTTCTAAAACAAATTGTAATGTCCTCCCCGTAACTCTCTTCTATTCGCATCACTTATTCTGGATTCTTATCAAAAGTAGATATTTGCGTGGATCAAACTAGTAATTAATTCTGAAACAAAATTTGCATTATTATGGCTCATCTCACCTACTTAGAGTATTTGATGAAGGTGCGATATCTTTCACTTATATTAGGTCTACACTCGAGCAAGAAAGGAGTACGAATCCCTTGAAGGATCAGAAACCGAAAGAAAACAAGGAATTTTTCCCAGTAGGAGACATTTTGACCCGGCTTCATCATCTATCAAGGATTACCATTCAAATGCCTTCATTTAGAAAATGATTTCCGGAAACAATCGTTTCCATCCAAACTTGTTTCGGTAGCAGTGGCAGATGGCACAAAACACCTTAACTCACGTAGTTCGGATACATGACTGACGTAGATTTAATGAAAATGGGCTGCTCTCAAATACGCAGACTCAATCTAGGGTAAAATAAAATCGAGAAGATTTATGAACTGGACTCAAAGTAATCGTTTATACAGAAAGCGAAAATAAGGAATAATTGTGTGCAAGCGAACAGTCATCAGTTTCACTTCTCTTAGATGTTGTTTGTTCTCATATCACGGTAAGTTTTGATATTTTATTCCGATAAGATATATACCCAACCAGGATTGATGTCAGCATTATGCAATAAACTTCTGTGCGGTGTACTGCGACTCAAAAAATAGCTAATTGTAAGATTCTGGAATGAGCAAATTTGTACGTTTGTATAAATACATAAACCCCCGTTAAGGCGTGATCCCGTTTCTTGCATCATTTTCAATCGCAAGAAGCAAGAGGGGTATAAACTCATTTACACCGGGATATGCATAGTAGGTGATGAGAACTTATCAATCTCTTCAAATATCCTGTTTATCCTCCAATCCAAGTCAAGAAAAGTCTAATGCAGATGTATGGGAGAATTTTAAGCATAATTCACAAATTGCAGTAACGCATGAAAACAAAATGTTAAAATAATTCAAAAATGGCATTTTAAAAGTAATGTGATGGTGTATGCCAGTCCTGGTAATGTCGAGTGTGTGATCAACTAAAAGGCGTACTACAGACAGACTAACACTGTTAGGATAGGTGAGTTTATGGGCAGGGAAGATTTCGAACTGGGAATACTTTATGCGATTCCGAGACAACGCGGATGTTTCCTTGTGCAAACATTGATCAGTATTAAGTAAAAGTTATTTATTAAAATGATCACAGGCATTGAGTTGCATGAAATCAATAAAGTTAATAAAATTATATTACACTAAGGGTTTTGTGTAAGAATTTCATTAACTCGACGAAAATATTGTGATTCTTTTCATTCAAACCTGAGAGAGGTGAGGAGTACAGTCAATAAAGGTTGAGGCAAGTGATAACCAACTGAAGTAATAAACCGCAAGATACTCAGAGGTTTCCATGTCGGTATTTATCAAATAATTGTTGATCAACCCCAACAAAGACACCTTAACCATGCATCGTCATCGTCGTCATCATCATCGTCGTATTCGTTATCATTATCAAGATCATCATCGTATTATTCGTAAACAATACTTGTAAATATTGAATCTATGAAATTAATGACGGTGTTTCAACTTCTGGAGATAAATTTACGGCCAGTTCAGAAGCTTTTCAACTTCTCACATTTTATACTTTTCCCACACGACAAGAACGCAACAGAATAAATTCCTTCGAATGACATAAGTTAAACCGAAACTAGAACGTATTTGAAATCGTTCACAACTCACCCTGGTTTTAGATATGCAGTCACAGAAATCATTTAACTTCTTGTATCTTTGTTGATTTTGATCCCAAAGACCAGGATCCGTACCCAGCTATGAAACTTCAAAACTTCATAAACTATTGTAACCGTGCATCGTTGTCCTAACTTGGTAGATTAACTTAACCAACAGCATTTGACCTAATGCCATACGATGATAGTGACTGCTAGCCCCGTAAAGAACTCTTTTTTAATGTAAAGTGGAGATGAGAGACTTGCACAAATCCTTTTCATTATTAAAATAATACAACTCAATGTAGTCGTCATATGCTGAGACGTGTAACCGCCAAAATGCAGTATATTCGTGACTGCTATTCAAAAACAAGTGACGTTTAACACTCTAATTCGATCGTTAACGGTTGGGAGAAAATGTGAAATCATCAAAAGGATTTCTTCACAAATCGTGAATTTCCGGGATAGTGTGTGAGAGAATCATGAGTTGCTCAATTTATCACACAGCGTCGAAATGTTTCGAAGTGAGTAGCATGTTGATCAGGATGTTGGACTGATGTACAAAATTAGTCTTTTCATTCGCCGCTATCCCGGGTGTACTAACACAACAGCCTCGTTGCAGATCAATTTGAATAGCTGTTTGGAGTCGTGGTCATTATTCATTTGCTCGTCATAATTGGACTGGGTAGGTTTGTACGTCTGTAGAATAACATATAGGCACATTCCGGACCCTCAAAGACACGAGAGAACATGGATGGATCAACCTCAACAATGTAGTCATCATTAAAATCGAACCAACGACCAATCACCACCTCAGTCTGACGTACTCGTATTTCGGTCGAGCTGCTTGATCGAGGGTATTCCACCTTTGGTTCATCTCTTGGTTTTCTTCCTCTTTGATTAAATTCGTCCATTTCGACTTCTTCTGTAACTTGGTTAGTGTCTGTATTGAAAGCATTTAATTTCTGTCTGGATGGGCCATTCTCCTCTTCTTCGACCACTTTCACATTGTGTTCAAATGAATCCGGTTTCCGGTTGAACGTGTTCCCGTCACAGCAATCACTCGCATTGGCTGACCTACCAGATACAAGGGTTGTTCGACTGTTTACCTGTGATAAACCGGTAATCATCTCACAAGAATAAGACCATTTAGATGGTAATTTCGCATCCATTCGCTGCATAGCCGGAACAATGTTCAGATTATCATTGGGTTCTTGTGAAAATTCTGTCGTGCACAGAGTTGCCGGTACCAGTAAACCAGATGAATCGTCAGAAAACAGAGTGCGATCAGTGGTTATTGCGCTTCGATGTAGAACAGGTGACGAGGAACACATTGGATCACCACAATATAATGGTGGGCGAGTCGTATCGGACTGGATAACTTTCGAATTGTGAGCATCCTCACTGGAAACGCCTTCAAACAATCGAGAACGCCAACCGCAACGAGTGGATGAATAGGCCGGGATCGGTGGGATCGCACATTTTTCGCTTGGTCTGCCGACTACGGGGGAGCCCGAAGAGGATGTCGTGGACGAAGCCGTTTGTTGTGATCCACTGTTATGCTGACTGGTCTGGAGTGCTGGAAACCCCGTTGATACTATTCTGCGTGGTTTTCGAGACTTCATTGCACTCTTAGACGGAACTGCCTGCGATCCATCCCGAAACGAACTTGTTCGAAGTTGCCGAGTAAGGGGTGATGGCTTAGGGATTTTCACCTGTTCGCGAGGCTTCTTGCGGCACAGTTTTGGGGATGGTTTCTTATCACACTCGTAGCCTGGAGTATGAGCAGATTTACAACGTGGTTCGGTAGCTCTCATTGATGTTGCGTGTTTGATTGGGAAAACAGAAATCGCGTCGGTCGCTTTGACCAGATTGTGNGACGTCTTGAGGTCGAGTTTGATAACAAACTTGAATTGGGTACAAATCGTTTGTGTCGAGTTGTTGACTTCGTCAGCTGTCCCGTGCGAACACGTTGTTCGATCGCTTTATTACCTTTATCCTTCATACCAACGTCATTCTCGATGGAAAGTGCGCTCTTCAGACGACCAACAAGTTCCGAAATTGTACCGACATTGGACATTTCATTTCTGTACGATGACGTTCTAGAATAATGCTGAGCGCGATCTTCCATTTTCCTATATGAAAATGTCAAGAGAAAATAGCGATAGGGGAATCTTAGTGCTGATTTTTCACTGGGCTTTATCTGTCATAAACTGCACTTAAAATGTGAACATTGTTAAGCTTATTACCTTGAAGTATTAACCAATTATAACTGTCTCACGAAATAAAATTATATTGCAATCCACCAACTTGCACTTTTCCCTAGTATTCCTAATACACGTATCCAAGATCAAACTGAACTCAAAAGCTTCGGGTAACTCCTTGGTACATAAGGATATGATTGATATAACAGAAGCTTTTCGAAAGTAATAGTGAACCGCGAATCGGTTTGATTCAGTTTCCGTTTTTAAAGCCATCAATCATGCACTTTCGTGCACCGATTTTGGTAGTTGCCTCACGACTGCCCATTGGAATGAAGGAGTAAAGGGAAGATTGGGATGGTATGAATTGGTAACAAAGTGCTTCAGATTAAATCAATCAAGTGCATGATTGAAATGGTATTCGATTGGCCGACAAACTTAGCTTCTTTTAGAGTAGAGGATGCAAAATGACTTGCCCAAATGCAGGCGAGAAGCATTTCTGACACGTTACCATTTGAATGTTTGAACAGCACGTTTCACAAAATTTGGAATAAGGATTAGGCCTCATCCACTGGATCAAAAGGGCTGCTAATATTCTGCCAGAAACCACAGATGTGGTCCCAAAAAAAACTCGGATTTGGTGTGAGACAGAGGTGAGACAGATAACAGTCGTGGTTCCAGTGAATGGATCGATTAACTGGGATGAGACAGATCCTAGGGATTGGTATCGTGTCCGTTGCATAATCGGTGCAGTCTGTACAAAAAGAATAGATTTTTCGTTTGTGTTAGATATTAGTGTAGAGAACTCGTCAAATTTCAATTTCGACCAGGATAACACAGAAAAAAGGGAAAAAGTAATCTTTTGACCGTTAGATTCCACAGGTATAAACTAGGTTCTATGACAGGAATAGGAAGATGCGAAATCACATCATCAGAATTCACCATCAATCGTTTTAATTAGACTTCCACTCTATCACATCAACAGGCCCTTTTTGAGACTTCAAAATCATGACACGGTATCTTCTCAAGATCATTGAATTTTGATTATTTGTCTATGGTTATATATATATATATATGTATATATATAAACACCGGCTTGCGGGTAGGCATGGTACCAACACCACAACAACAATAAAAATAACAACAACAGGGGTTGATTGCATTTTGTTAAAATGTGTGAAGGAAAAAGGATGAAATTGAATAGAAATTGAATGCATAGTCTTGATTGGGATCTTGAAAGTCTGTGGATTAGAGGAAACACAAACCGTGGATGTGAAATACTGGTACATATTTGTGGTAATATAAGTGGAGGAAAAAGAACTCTTTGTTCTTTAATGCGTACTTCTGAGCGGTTGTTTGAAAGAACAAAAATCTAAGTTTTCCTACAAAATGCTGAATGCGAGACTGCCATCTGAGATTATCTCAACTCCCAAATACTTATCAGAACTAAGTCTGGATAGAAATTTCGAACTCAAATTGACAAGATCATTTGGAATCGCAGACTGATAAAGACGGTAAATACAGTCTAGAAATTTAAAGTTCAGTCTTCAACCATATTTGATAGAGAAACGTCCAATTTCAGATCTTTTAATGTTTCATATGTGAGATATGATTGGAATGTAGCATTCTCATTAATCCGCGAAGCCCAGTACTCCGATTCGAGATCCGACAATCATAAACCTACTCGTGATTTGTTTCGGTGAAGTTGGTTTCTTGCTTTTTACCGATACTTCTGGGCAGAGTTTTGTTGCTGTGTCTCTATCGCTGGATCAAGCAGAAGTTTGGATGATGTTATGGCCAAAGTGCACCCTAAAGGTCGTTCCAGTACGACTGACCGTTCATGCTGCTTCCATACGCGACTGACACTGCCCTTGATAGCGTTAACCCGTTTGCTTTGAACTGAACCGAAATGTTCCGTTCAATAACACGGCTCCTGTGCGGGTTCTGCGCCAGCCGGTTACATGTGGGGAAAGCTAATAGCGTTTGGTCACGTGACTACACGTCAGTGGTCTTGGCCAGTGAATAACCTTGGTTTGTGTTGCGTTATTCAGGGCCACGTCCACTGGTTCTCCATGTGTCACTCCGTCAACTCTATCGATTAATCAACTAACAGCAGGTATGTGAATGGCAAAATTCTTCTGCCAGTGTTTAACTCTGAATGAGGTGCGCATTAGGACCAGGTGCGGCAGCGCGTTTACGACCGGTAGATGCTTTGCGTGCCGGCCAGATACGCGATGCACCAGCATGTCGCGTGGCTCAGAGCATTGCGAACTTCATCCTCCCTAAGAGTTCACCGGATAACCATAGCACCTACAGCCTCAAATAAGCATGTGGTATAAGACTGCCGGAAGATGACAGGTTAACGCAAGAACAGCGATATTGTTGAAATAATACCACAGAGCACATTTCAAACAAAACAACAGAGAGGCGAACAAGCTCGTTTTCAGGGATTCGTATCCATGCCAATACATCTCAATATATATCACATATACTTGGGAATAAAATTGTCATGGGAAAATAAAATAAAATAAAAACAGATTACTAGAAACGATTTCATCGTGAGACCGGAAATCGGGTTCACCACGATCACGTATTTGTTTTTCCATTCATCCGATCATCGAGGTTACTCACGTCGTGAGTAACGATGAAATCGTTTCTAGTAACTTGTTTTTATTTTATTTTAGTTTCCCATGACAATTTTATACAGTGGTTGCTGAAAAACACTTTTCGCGGTGCATGAAGCAAAAAATTGGCTTGACTTGACTCAAACTATTTCACAGAGGTTCTCCACTTCACCAAATTGGGGAGGAAGACATCAAAACATCCTGTTCATAATTCTGGTGTGCCTCAAGGTACTGTTCTATCTCCATAACTTTCTGCTTTTTTAGTGATCTTCCGGTTTCACTTCCTGCACACATCCAAAAGTATGCTGAAGACGTTGTTTTATGTCATAAAGTTTCACCTCCTTCGGAATTCAATTTTTCCACGGAAAATTTATCTCACCCAACAGTTTTCCCTCCAGCCTGGTCTCAGGCTTACTACATCCAAGAGTGTATCCTCAGTCCTCACTGCTCCTTATCTCTAACGGACTCTGCTACTCTTAACTGCAAACCTGTGTCCAGAATGACCTCAATCGAGTACCTGTGTGTTACCATTGACAGTAATCTTCGGTGGTCCGCACACATTTACAATTGTATGGGAAAACTGAGACCCTTTCTTTTCAGTTACGCCAACTCAGGCAATCTTGAACCCCACAGTCAGTCCTGTATTCTTTCGTTCACCAATGCGTTTTTCCCATTCTACTCTGTTGTTCCCATGTAAGGTTTCCCGGTCATTTAAAACTAGACTTCAAGACTATTCATTGTGGTTTGGTGATGATCAGTCGTGCGTCATTAATCTCCATCGATTCATTAATCACTGAACTTATTAATGATCACATCAACTCTTGCATTAAATTTTCTGGTAAGAGTCTAGACGACCCTCTTCCTCCACTGTATCCAGATCTATCATCTTGTTATTCCCATCTGTCCACAAGCTCCTCCTTTCGGCATCCGCTCGACTCCTAACCAATAAGAAACAGATCGTATGTTAATTAGGTCAGCATTTTTTGTACACGAAACAAACTTCAGCTACATTCTTCATTTTGTGTGTTATATGAAAACTGTATATTTTATTCCGTGTGACGACCAGTGTACACTTTTAACTGAAATGTAAGCATATAAACTCACACAAATTATTAAAAATACAAAATACAAATACAAACAAGTGGCGGTGTGGAAATCAATTTGGCTTGCAAACCATCATGGGAGTTATGTGAAAAAAATTAATTCTGGAGATCAAAAAGACTGTCCATCACATATATGCTGCATATTTAGTTTAATCCATGTGCCTTGTACGGTATTTCCTACTCATGTAACAAACATAACTCTGTAAGTTATTCACTGAGTATTTCTATCGTGGTAATGATAAGTAACCATAATGATAAGTGCAGCATAGCTTGATTTCAATGACTTTTTCGTTGCAACTAATACAATGATGGAAAATTAATTGAAAAATGTCAAACTACTGTCATGCTCTGATGTGATGAATATGATAGGTTGATTTTGGTTTGGTAATGGGCGATTTGAAAATTTCGATGCACAGACTTTTGTTCTGTGTTTTGGAAAGTAAAATATTTCCGAAATAAGATGAATCATATTGTACTAGTGGACTTACAACAAGTTCTTCCGTCCCAGACTGAGATCTTGTTTACCTGTTTGGTCTGCCTTCCTATCCAGAGTGGTTAGATTGGACAGCAAAGGCGGGCTGGGTAGGCGGTTCACATTACCTCCGGACGGTTGTGGCTTCCAACTGACATGCTCATTGGAATGTGGTTTGTCACTGGTATCTTTGACCGGAGAATAAGCAGTATTAAATGGAATTTTTGTATACAGTTGGGATGGTTGTATATTTGAGTGGAAATCTCCCTCGGCCACTTTTTTGCGTCCAGTATTGTGATCTCTCTCATTAATCGGATTCTCTATCGGTTTGCACACATGCTCTCCGTCTGGGTATGGAACGAAGTTATCCAGCAGTGGGTTTTTCGCTCCTAGCACCCGATCTTGGCTATCCAAAGTAGATCCACTTGATCGCATAACTGCTGGCATGCTCGGTTCAAACCATTTATTGTTCTTTTAGGAACGAACCAAATATGATGGAAGAGATCAGAATAAAATCAAATAATTTTTAAGACGTCTGCTCTAGGGAGCATGAATAGAACATGGTGTAAAAGAAACATAACTTTAAGCTGCTGAAATGCATGAAAAAGTTGAATTCAACAGTGAATAAGTTATCCGGAAAATCATATGTCTTATAAAACCCTTCATTGTTGATTTCTGTGAGGGATGTTTTTAGAACTATTATGCTATTAGTCATATCATTTTGTGTTACAATGAACTAGATACCATATCCAGTCTCCTGGGTGAGCATAATCATCAACTAAAATGCGCCCAGAGAACATGAAGAGAGGGGTATAAAGATAGACGTGGTGGTATAGACCCACCATTCACTGGTTTTCTGCCCGGAATACTTAGGTACATCAGGAGTTCTTGTATACACATCAAATAGTCAGATTCTCAGACAGACCAAATCGACTCCTCAGTTTCATTACTGCAAACAACCAACAGATAAAAATACAGATCATTAGCGTAGATTTTTACGGAGCTTGAACCAAGAGCCGACATGAACGCATAGTCTCTCCCCGGGCTCTGCGCACGGATTTGCGCCTCTGCGCGTTGACTGCGATGCAAATAGAAGAGAGATGTCCGGGGGACCGCTTAGTACACCTCATTGACAGCTTCAGTCAATGTTGGACGGGGGTTACTTTTACAGGGCACACACTAGTTCCCTGAGTCCGGGCCGCAATTCACAGCAGTTCATTTTGTAATCTAGTGTTATTGTAGTACCCGTAAGCACCAGAGCATGAACGCCAATGACCAATGAAATAATCTTCGGGATCATGTGAGGCTTCATCATCGCCTCTTCTGGAGTACAATTAGTCAAGTTCAGACACCGTTTGCCCGATGGATTCAGTAACTAAACTGTCAAATAGGTTGATTTGGGTGATTGATGCAAGGAGTAGGTCTTTGTAGCAAAGAGAGTAGATTTGGCACGATTGGACTGCAACATTGAGCTTAGGAGCCTGCAATGAGTACATTGAACAAACCCGCCCGATCAGCGTTATTTGGACAATGGTCTTAGCAACAAGCATGCTACGGATAGCTGACCGTGTGAAGGAAACCCCGAACGAGAAAAAAAGGATGATTTGAATACGGCATTCCAAAAACTGTTATCACTGTTTTATTGATATAGTGTAAAAATGCAATCCATTTGATATTCGACGTTGAATCGCGTGTATGCAGTGCTCTGCTACTTCCGTCTGAGCCAGTCAGTGATTATACTTTACCACTACTATAGTAGTGATGATGTACATAATCAAACTTCCACCGCATAATGCCTTTGTATATACGATAGAACGACAACTAGGTTTCTCAATTACAAATTCAAAATTACACTGTTTATTGTATATTCCTCATCCTCATCGTACAGTGTAATACAGTGAAGCGAACTTTACTGATAGCTGCCAAACTCATATTGCATACAAGGTAAGTGAGAATGTGTAAGGAGTATAGGCATTGGGCCTATTTTTAGGGATGGAAAAAAGAAAACGAGCCTCTATGATCAACACAGAGAGAGCATAATTCAACTGTGCATGCATACTACTATTTCAAGTATTCTGGTCCGATAAGAAGTGACAGCAAGGTCGCCAATGCTGTCGGTCTACCGCTATGAACTGCAGTGTCTCCAACCATCTTCTTTTGGACCTCAACTCGGAAGACGAGAGAGACCTACTCTACCAAATCGCTCCGTCTATTTCCTCATGCCTCGTCTCCACATCATCTGCTAGCCTCCAAATGGCTTTCTCCAGCCTGCAAAGGCCACTGCGGATAAGGCGAGCTGCGGTAGGCGACTGTCGGACGTACGCAAAACGTGTTCTAACCAACGGAGCCTATTGAGCTCAATTCGATGCGTTAACGAGTTCTTGTTCGATGCATTCCCAAACACCCAATGACTTACGTTTATGTTACTAACCCGTTCATCCCAATCCCACCTGAGCCGGATTACGTAAGCATCGATTGTCGAAAACCACTAGGCGATGGATTTCTTCAACTCAGTAATCATCCGCGAACAACACACGCGCGGCCTCGCTAATTGTGCGCTCCCAGTTTAATCGGAATTTCTCTGTCGAATCTCATCGTACATCGTCGAGTCAACGTTCATCCGACCCACCTCTGTGAGGTCCAGCTTGTGGCATCGTTCTCTTGGAAATAAATCGCTCATATCATTCCATTTAGCAGTTTTTCTGCTTTCATCAAAGCTTTTGGATGTATTCACGCATGCAAAATAGTTTATTCGTCGTGTCAATATTGTGATACCGTTCGAAAGGAAATTCAACACTGCAACGAGTCCTGATTGAGCTTTACAAGTTCAATTACAAGCAGTCTACGGATATATTTATGCTATTCAGTGCTGGCATTGTTACCATCGCATTCGCACTTGTGTTTGTTCCACTACGGCCAGTAGATCCGATCGATACTCCCAACGTGACCTTTGTCATTGATCTGTGCACTTGTGATCACCACTGCCCCGAAAACAAAGACAACCAGCTTCGGTTTCACGTGACCTTTTCATCGACAGCCTCGCCGTTCGATAAAGTGCAAACATGGGACGTCGCACAATGTCAGCAATTGCCGCACCAGGTGTTTTGACGGCATTGGGAGTATGTAGCCTACAGAGTTATGGGAAAACGTTAAAACATCATGAGCCAAACTCTTGGTAAACAGGTAGTTAGCCACTCAACCAGAATGTGTATGGTTCTGTACAGAATGTGTGGATTTCCCGATTGCACAGTGCATCACATGTATCACACACAAGTACGAGAAGCCATTGCTAGCTGCCGGAGAAAGAGTGAATTTAAAAATCGCTACACTTGAAGCAAAAATAACGGGCTCAAATTCACAGGTCACTCCAGTAATCCCGATCCGGAAACCTAATAAATGACGGAAACGCTCAGCACACATGATCACCCCATGGCAGTGGATGCACACAGCAGAACCTAGCGCGACGACAAAAGCAACAGCGGACGCACTTGCTACCTCGGAGCCCGCATACACTCTGTGGTCTCATCTCTGTTTTTCCAACAAAGATACCTATGCCTGCAAAAAGTCGTGACTGACATTTCTTTGACTGTGATTAGTAAAACTGTTTCCGAACCCACAGCATTGTCACTGAGAAAGGGGTAAGAGGGAAACCTGAGATGCCGGAATGCGTTGTGTGTGCGAATGGGGATTATCGCCCAACCTGTGAGTCTCATACGTCTTTGGTTACAGCCGAATTCACCTCACGCCAGAGAACCAGATTTGCTTCGAGTGACACTGGGGAGCGAATGGGATGTAGAAAACGTTATTCTGTTCAGCTTTATCCTTCGAAGAACTTCAAGTAAAACTCGAATTCTACCAGACGGACTACGGAGCGAATGCATACACCAACGTGTACGGGGAACAGACAACGCCTGAGTGATTCTTTTACATTGATTCCCTCAATTAAATAACCCAAACGATTAAAAATAACTGTAAAGAAAGGCGGTTCATTCAATATTTGACTGGGTGACGTCACGTCTCGACTGCAGCAGTTAGCCGTCTCCCCCTTTCTCCTAACTACCGCGGAGACGGCCCGGGATCACTGAAAATAACTCTAGAAATACTAGAAATGGCTACTGCTATCTTACAGTCGTGGTACAATAAAAAGAACAACAGACTGCCAGAACTGCGCTTCAGAATCATGCACAACACAGGACCAAAGAGTGGTCCTCTGGCAGAAAATATCGCCCCGCACACGCTGGATTCCTACAGACTTTATGTTTCTTCCCGAGACTGGTAGATTAGACCCAACAAATTCTCCCAAAAAACTTCCCATAGCTGACCACGATACAGTCGGCTCAACTAACCCTTTGCACCCCAATGATTTTCTGCTCCGCAGTCAGCTGTATTGTTTCTACACCAATTTCCAAGGCTTCCCCTGCGAATTTTCAGAGATGGATTTGCGTTGCCAAATTGGTCAATGAGACATTATTACGGTTACCGACCCTTGGCTGACAACCAACATTCTGAACTTAGAATTGAGGCTGTTCAGACGCGATTGACTTAAGAGGGGAAGTGGAAATCATCCTGCTTCGGCTTTTGACGCATTCTCGTGCAAACTTTGAATGCGCAACGCGATTTCAGCTTGATTTATATAGGGTACCGCTCTCCTTCATCCATAAACTCAGTCATTGAGACACTGTTGCAAACCATGTAACACATTCTGTCACTGAAGTTCACGCATGTCCTCATTATAGGCGACTTCAGTTGCCCAAATCTGGTTATCTCCGTGAAATCTCTACAATCGTTTTAGAGGAAATTCGTTCAGTTTATTGAATCATATCCACCTCCTAATTTTTTAAACGACCCAACGAGGTTTGGAGCCAACCAGTCATCGTCGGTCTTGGACTCAGTGTTAGCTAACGAGAAATTGATGGTGGAAACGATATTTACTACAACCCCATTAGGGCGTAGTGATCATGCTACATTGGTTTGCCTACATTTGCTATGCATCTTCACTGTAAATGTCTACGGTTAACTCTTGTATGTTTGTTGATGATAATAAACTCGAGATTTTGGCGAAAGACATTCACTGAATTTTCCCCAAAGAACAGTATGATCCCTTGGTATCCTGGCAAGAAATGGTGAATTCAATGGTGAAGGGCGTAACCAAGACCAAACACATTACCTACTCAAAAAAATCAGTGATTCCAAGTCGAAAAAAGGAGTAAATTTCGCAGTGAAATACCTCATTTAGAGACTCTAAACGATTTCCGAGTGACAACACATGGTATAGTACCCACTGTCTACTTCGAAACCACTGCACCAAGTTGGCGCGAGGAGACCAGTTGATGTACCAAGAAATGCTAATGCGCAAGTTTATATCCAATCCCAAGCTATTGTACAAACACATAAGTGCCTCCAGAAAAGTCAAGCCTAGCGTTCTAGCGCTAAGATTGGCAGTACGTGTCTCAGACACAACAAAGACAGCTGAAATCTGAAAATATCAGAACACTCAATTGTTTACTCCATCTGCGAATACTGGACTACGACTACCTCTGTTACTTAAGGACATACCATATCCAACGCTTCACACAACTGATTTTTCCCCAGAAACCATAGCATCAAAACTATAGTGTTTGAGAACGAATTCATCTCCTGGATAGCCAGTGTCCATTCACAAACCCTTATCAACCTGTCCAGTAAAATAGCTCAACTACTGAGTGAACTATTCCAACAAATGTTCAACAAAACCGTGCTTCCGAAGACATGCAAACAAGGAATAATTTCACCAAATCATAACTCTCCTCCCCGTATTATTCAAAGTCACTGAATCCATTGTTGCAGACAATTTGATGAGTTACTTGGAAAAATAAGTTTTTTCCCCGGTGCAATATAGGTTTCGTCGCAGGTGATCGTGTACCACTATTCTGCTTCTGTCACGAGAGGAGTGGACAAAAGCAATTGATCAGGGTGATGCAGTGGACGCAGTGTATCTCGACCTCCAAAGCACGCGACCGAGTGAACACAAAGTACAGCTGAGGAAATTGCACAATTGCGGAATTCGGGGACTTGTACTGGGTTGGATAGAAGACCCTCTTCGACAAAGCGCTATGGCAGTTGGGGGTTCTGAGTCACTTTCTGATCCTGTCAGCCTAGCCAGAGGAGTTCTACAGGGATATGTGCTTAACCCTCAACTTTTTCTTGTTTTCATAAACGATCTAACAGACATTCCAGGGTAACAAACGTTAATGTTGGCATATGATGCAAAAATACGGAAAACAGTGACAAAACCTGAGGACTCACTGGCACTTCAGAAAATACTTCATGCTGCTTATCAATGTTCGATCAAAAACGTCATCGAATTCAAAATATCAAAATGTACGGTCGTATCCATTCGCCACAAAACTCGGCCTCCGTACTTCCTACGATATCAGCAACTTTCGTATACCTCGAATGAGAAGGATCTTGGTGTTCATTGTTCAAGACGACCTACGTTTCTCTTTAAATTGCTCTAAGGCGTCACCCACCGCTGCAAGACATGTTGGTCTGCTAAAGCCAGTGTTTGGCAGATTTGAACTTATGCTGTTCCTATGTTTGCTTTCAGACTACATTCGACTCCACATAGAGTATGCCATTCAAGCGTGGAAACCGTGCCTGCAACGAGATCATAGTTTTCTGGAACGGTCACCAAAAAGGTCAATGGACCGCATTCCAAGACTTGTGTGGAAAGACTGGATTCATTGCAGTTGTACTTCACACAGCATCGCCGCATTTGAGGGGGGGGGTTGGTTGGTTTTAGTGGATCAAACAATGCAGATCCCTGTTTACCCATTTCGTTCACTGGTAGTTTCTTCATCCAACCCTCACCTCAGGGGTCACATATTCAAATTGATGTTCCAAAAATGTCGACTAGGATGCCGGTGTAATTCGTTTGCTCTCAAACATTGCAGTATTTGGAATTCTCTACCACTTCAAGTTGTTTCTGCACCTACAACCTATTTTTTCAAGTACTGGATGAGACATGGTCAGGTTTTAACTTTCGACATCCATGGTAGTACAAGGAACAAAGAAAATTTGTTACATTCCTTATCCTTCTATGAACCATAAATCGATCAATTTGTGCTAAACCCTAAGGGACAAGAAAAGCAACCACTTGTAACTGATTGCCATGATAAAACTGTGAGTTTGACTCTACCCGTAAGTTCAAGGTCTCACAACCGTAAAGTAGAACTGATCGCAAAGTGACGCAATATAGGCAACTTTTCAACATAAGTGAAACACCACGTCAAAGGTGTTTCAATCCTGTGTATTGATTGCCCACGGATTATAACACCAGTATTGAGCTGATTTCAATATATTAACTTCAAATGGGTTTGTTAAGAAAGTTAAATGTGTAGTACAGTGTGCTGTGCAACACTTGCAGTTCGCATATAAGCGTTGTGGTAACATCACTGACAGAGCCCGCAGAAAGCCTCACGGTTTATAGGCCGTGCAATACAATAGCTCTGTCTACGCCGCATTGCAGGGGTCCGGTGGAGAAACCGGACAAAGGGACATGCAGAGGTTAGTGTGGCGGCGAGTCAGACCTCCGAGATGAAGCCAGCGAAGCGGCTACGCGGTACAGTTTATGGGCATTGGGTCATGGGCCATCAGCATAGATCAAACAACAGGCAAATGGTGCAAACAGAAGGCATGTGACTAGAAGGACGAGAACGGTGATTGCTTGATATCCGTTTGACCAATGGTATTCCTATTTACACCTTATTTAATTCAACTGAATTCTATGAATAAAGGAACCGCCATTTCTGTGGCTCTTCTCCTGCATTTTGGTGACGGGAGTTTCCAGCGTACAATTGCGCTTCATTTGCAAAAATGATTCGTGATTCCTAGTCCGTACCTACTTCGATTACTACAATTAGGCACAGAGTTTTAGGTCGCGGTCGCCCACTGGAGTAAGTGCTCAACCAACAGATTGCGTTGGTTGTGATATGTGTTGCCCATGTCACGGTGCGCGATGTTCGCCGAGGCAGGTATTGGGTGAAACATGTCAAGATNACATGTCAAGATCTGTCAAACTAAGACCTGGCATAAGGGTATGAAAACCCTGATCAAGGGAATCGGTTATATAGGTCCCGTTAGGCTCCAAGGATGGGAACCCCGAGACTATGGTAACCGGTGGTTAGAGACCCTGATGATATGGCTGAGTGCCGCACACCGTGGCACTTGTACATCCAATCATTTTTATTGCAATTAGTCTATATGAATTCTCTATCTTCTCTTTGACTCTGCTTTCAACAGTCCAATTTTCAATCTGCTCTACTGTTCGAATGGGTAGCCAAATGACAGCAACCAAAACGACCGCACGAATGTTCGTTGTTAATGGTTGTAAGAACTGAAACCTGAAATTATGGGCGGTTATGAAATGATCACCTTCATCTTCAAGATAAAAGCGAACGCAACCAGCCAACCGTGAAAGTCGAAAGGTGATAACGGAAATGCGTTGTTTAACCGACATTCATGGGGAAAATCTTAATTATCATTAGACGTACTTTATGGATGCCTGAGGGCCACATAAATTACGAAGATTAGACCTACCCGTTTCGTATCAGTCAAGGGCTTGGGGGTAAACGTGATAGTGCACGGTCAATTGAGAACGTATCGGTACGCTCGACCTGTGCGTGTGCATGTGCTTGGCTCATCTCGTTCAGATGTTTCTAATGCACGAAGTAGGTGAGTGTGTTGACTGAATTACGCATATTGCTCCATCAATCCGAATCATGGCTCAT
>UZAN01045056.1:0-13354 GCA_900618425.1 Echinostoma caproni
GATACGCGTCAATCACCCGAGAAAACTAGGCACCTTCGAGTGTCTGTGATGAGTATTGTCTATGCTTGGGGATCAGATTCGAAACAATGTCCAGTTGGATCTAGCATACAATCCGATTGACGCCAATTTCTCAGGGCATTGTGCATATCATTGTTTCAATTGGGATTCGTTATTCTTACTTCACGCTAACTTTGATGGTAGTGCCGGGTTGTGCATAATGTTGAGGGCGGTCTCACGCAGAGGTCAAGTTATGTATTGTGATAAATGAATGTAATATACATTTCACATATACGTCTGAGTTCAGATTGTGTGCCAAACAAATCACGGAACAGTCATCTTCATAAAAAGAACAAAAGGCTCGTGATTTGCTCGAGGACACGATGCTGCTAGATAGCCCAGGTCGAATCAGGTGAATGTTTTTAGAAATTCACATCCGGAGCATTCGGCTGGCTTAAGCCTGAACCGCAAGGCAACGAGGGGCGGTGTTCAGTTGTTCGGATCAAACGTCCAAGGTTCTCAAATAACCCAGTGGCCACTTACACAAACAACATGTGGGTGGTTTGGAGTCAGGCTTTTTAACCAATTCTCCTAGATAAACTACCAGTGGTTCACCAACCCCGGTTAGAGCCCCATCTATTAGCTTTTCGTGGGAAAATATCGGTCACGAAGCGGCAGTGAGCAGGTCTTTCACTCTCAGTTCAGCAGGAGCTATTCGAGACTCTTGGTCAAGTATGGGAGTATTTTGCGAGGTGCTAGGGAGGAGTGACTAGCCGCAACCCGAGACATCAACCATACTGAGGCTTTCGCAGACAATAATGGAGACGATTGTACTAGTCCGTGTTCCAAATATTCCGATTGCTATCCTTGTGTGTACATATGTTTGACTTTAAGACAAAATTGGACCACGCGAACCTTCGATCAAGATCCAAACCAATTGAATCATCGTAAGAACTAGGTCGTTGATCAGCAGTCAACATGGATAACTGAGTACTGAAACTGTAATTTCACCTATTGTCTGCGAGTCCTATTTGACCACAAAAAAATGTTTTACCAGACGCACCTGACCAGTTTACTCTCAGCTACCGAATCACCGATGAGTCCTGCTGCCTCTGCACGTGTAAACCTTTCTCTGCATGTCTTGCTCCACAAACCGCCGTTCGCTCGTTTTCCGCCTTCTTTCTAAAGCAGTCACGTCAGAAAGCTTGTGTTATCTATGGTAACTTGAAGGTGAATTACCATCTCTCGCTTGCGAATACGGTGCACAGCGATAGAACTATTTTTGTGAACGAGTAAGTCGACGGACAACGCGTAACCAACAGTTTGTTTATAAAGCGAGACCAGGGTAAGCGTTACTCGTGCGACCAGACAGCGTGACAATTTCACGATTGAGCTCAAACGGGTAAGGTGCATTTGGTAAAATAACCGCATGTTTGATTCAAAGAGAACTCGTAGACAAAAGATGAAAATATAGTGTGACCGCAACGGAACAAGGGTACTCGTCCCATTGGTGCCAATGGTATCTCTTCCCCGACTATTGACCGTCTGTATCTCCGAAGGGTCAGCATTTCACATTCTGATTTTCCAGCGTGATGTTGCTGACAGACCAAGTACTTATGTAGAATACAAGAACTACCTAAGTGGATTGTAGGCATCAAGATATTTTGTGACTTCCTTACTGATTTGTCGAATTCTGAGAACTTCGCTGTTGTCGTGTATGATTTGCTGTGCCGCGCTATCGCGAACTTCAGACGTATTTGTGACCCCGCTTGTGATAGTTATGTGCGATCGTCTTTCATTATTAATGCCTGTGCGGCTGAATAGTTTACGGAATCTGATAAGCAGCGCTGAACAGTTGTCGCGGCCTCAGTTGCATGCTCTATCTTTGTGTCTAATTGCGGCCCCGCGGTTCGTTTTCGCATGCGAAACCTTTGAGCTTCAGCATTCGATGTTCCCTGTTTTGATGTCCACCGGTTATCCTGTTTCAACAACGTATGAGTCGATCTTAATACTGTCCGACCGCACTCATTTTGATTTGTTGGAAAACTTTTTCAGAGGTTAACAAAGGTCAAACGGATGATTGGTGCAAGAGGGTATTACCGAAGTTCAACTCGAACTCACTGCCTTCCACCTGTGTGGCCTGTGGTTCGTTGCCCAGAAGTTGCAACGCGTAAGCACTCTGTTGACGTCATCCGGGAAGCTTGACTCATCACAATTGTCCAGAAACTGTGACGTGTCGCCCCGAGGTTCGCGTCATCCCATATGTTAGGATCACCTCTGGGTTCTCACCTCGCACTCCGTCTTGCGATGACAGACGGCCACACCTTACAACAGTGCATTGAGGAGTCTGCTCTCCCCGGATGCAGATCCAAGGTTCGTTACTTTGGAGCAAATCGGTTGAAAATTGACTGTAATCGTCAAAGTCTGGCGGGGCAGAGTAGGACACGATCTAATTGAAGTGCCGATTTAATCGGCGTGAAATAATGCACTTGCAAACGTTGGAGATTTGCTTCGGTCGGCAGTAGTCGTTGGATGCGTAGACATCGGACGGTTCCGAACACCTTGTGATGCATGTATTCTTCATCGTCTCGTGTATGTGTCTGTGTGACTGATAATTGGAACACGTTTCACCTCTAGACTTACGCAGACACCTTCTCTTCTGTGAGTTGTGCGATCTATTGATATTCGTAGTCTTGTAGTGTAGCGAAGTATGTTCCAATCAGAGTGTAGAAATACGCCACCGGGGTGGGGATCTATAGAACGTGCCCAAAGCAGCATCAGCGTTCAACGTGCCTGACGATGACTTGGGCCGATTTGATTGAGTGAGAAAGTGAACTGGAGACAGACAATTCCATCTAGAATATTGTATCAATTCAGTTGAGCAAAAACATTCGTCTGTTGCTATAAATACTTTCTGCTAAATGGACAATAACCTTGTGTGAAACCGGAGTGGTTGTTAGATCCGTTTGCGAGTGGGTGGATGGGGGGAGGATGGGTCGTGATATTTTGAAACTGCACTTCGGTGATTGGTTGAATAGACCTTTTTTAGTTGTTCGAGCAAACCGGTAAAAAAGACTCAGTGTCACAGTCTATAACGACTCTACTGTTCATCGGAACCCGTCCAACGGTCTTAAAAGCGGGTGAGGAACACAAGCGCGCATAATTAATCTTTATTGATCATGGCTTATATGATCAATGCTGCAACTGAGCGATAGTTTGGGTGGGGGGTTATTGTCCAAGTGTACTCGCCAGATCGGAAATTTTGTACGGTTGTTTCATTCGTGGGTTTCGAACACGGGCATAGGAATGTGTCAATCAGTCGCGCCAACCGATCAAGTTATCCGGACTGAATATGGCACATTTTAGTACCAAATTATATGGCGTTTATTTATCATTTTAGTTGTTGAATAAACTCGATGAGCGAGTGGGCGAAGCTGGCGGGTTTCGAACTCAGGGCTCCCACTAGGTTGTTTCCAGCGTAGCCATTTTCGGTACACATTTTGTACCTTCAAAGTGTGAAATGTTGTTACAAGATTGAGTTAGTTCAGCCCCCAAACTCATTCTGACTAGGGAAGTAGTAGAGAAATTAGACGAATTTTGCTATTCGGGCAGCTATATCTCACCTGGCGGGCGCGTCACAAATGAAGTGTCGGCGCGTATTTATCAACTTGAGACATTTGTGGCATCTTCGCGACATCTTGCTGTCTGTGAAGGGTTGAGTGTATGCTGCGGCAGTTCGGCCAGTCCTGCTATACGGTGCAGAAACTTGGCTATTACGAAAACAAGATAAAAACAGACTGTCGGTGTTCGTACATCGCTGTCTACGCCACATTGCACGAATCCGGTGGGGCAGCCGGACGAGTAATGCTGAGTTCAGGCGAAAGGTTTTAGGCAATCGCGGTTGCCCACTGTAGCAAGTGGTCGACCTCCATAGATTACGTTGGTTGGAGCATGTGTTACATATGTCACCAAATGAATTTTCACGCCGCGCGATGTTCATCAAAGCATGTAGTGGTTGGAAAAAAATGAAAGGTGGTCAAGCTAAGACCAGACACATAGGTCCCGTTAGACTCCCTAGCTGGGGACCTCGAAATGGTCGTAACCGATGGTCAGAGACACTGAGTGATGTTCGTGCATCTCAATTTTTTCGCAGCTGAAATTCTCTCCATTTTCTCTTGGATTCTACTTTCAACTTTCCTGTCTTTCTCCTAATGCTTCATCCAAACGAGTAGCCAAAATACGTCAATCGAATTTGGTGCACAAAAGTGCATGGATGCATTGGATGCTTGTGCAAACTAAAACTGAAATTGAGGTGGTTATTCGAGTGAGCCCTATCTCTCGAACAGGGCACTGCTATTGGATGGGTTGAAGCAGTCAGTGTCCAAGGCGTTTCACTGGTGCATCGACTTCACCTAACGAGTATAATTTCGTGAACTATTTCAGCCCCTCCCCCCCCCGCTTAGTGATATCGGTGTGTTTTTCATTGGTTCTCATCGAAAGCCCCACGTTTTGGAGCTCAATAACACCCAGCTACTTAACAGACGGCACTAGTTTCCATTTTGTTCCATGGTGGAACTGCTAATGGCGCTATATCTTGGTCATCATGGTCGCACTGAGTGATCTGCACAATACTTGGTGTCCGAATTAATTACCGTGGACTGAACCCGCCTCGCCCCGGAAAACATGGTTAGTGGGATAACACATCACTGTGAAACAAACAAAGTCAGACATATTGTTATCCGACACTGTTGCCCCAAATACCAATGAGAAACGCCTCGGTGAGAGAGAGAGGCAACAGCGGGCAGTACGTCTGATCTTCAAATCCCCATGTTATAATTCCACAAGGCGGTGCTCTGTCGAGGGAAGCTTTTTATTGCAGATAGCAGTTTGGGGCATCATCAATTTACCATACATATAGCAGAAAATTGAAACATATCATCGCAGTTTCTCGGAGCACCACGGGATAATGCATGAAGCAGTCGGCAGTTATTCTTTGAGACAAAGTACCTTGCCCTCGGTTGTCTTGTTAACTTTTGATCGTTGTATACTACTCACAATTGTGAGTAGGTCAACAACGACGAACAATAACCGATTAGCCAAGGGAAAAATCCATTGTGTTGGCTGTTCTAGGTCCTCGGATAACTAACCAGAGAAGGATTAAGCAGCCGGATATGTGGCACATCTATCCCCACAAAAGTGGGAAGCCTAACAACGTGAAATGATCTCAGGATACTGTCCATTTCTCCAAAATAATCATCTCCGGAGGGGAGCCATTGACTGAAGTAGAACAGCCAGAACAGTTGACTAGATTGCCGGTATCACTCGTTTGTGGTCAGAGTGTGCGGTGCGCATGGAATCCTCGTCTCTCCTCCCCCCTCTTCATTGTGTATGCTCCTACAGTTGACTTATGCTACTCGTAGCTGCGGAACACTTAAGACTTCAACATCTGTGTGAATTGTCCGAAATATGCAGTAGCTTTGTTAAATCGTCCATCATAAAATTTTGAATCCATGTTAGAAAACACAGGCAGTGCAGTCACAAATGTTCCCATTCACCAATATTCTCTGTCATGGATACAACGAGGGCAACCATATGCAACAGGCCGATCATTCGTAAACACGTGACACTGTCTGTCTTCAGCAAATCACTACACGTGTATCCGGGACCAATGAGATGGGTTGAGACGATATGGAAATGCGTAAGTTGATTGGCCAATTTTACTGGAGACCAGTCATTGTGTATATTATCGATTGCATTTACTTTCTCCAACTAAATCAAACAATTTTTGATGTTTTTCTTACCAGTGGGGATGACGAGATTCGACAGTCGGATATCAGTGCATTTTGATTGGCTCAGGCACGAATATAACAATATTCGGATTAGGTGATGCATGGCAAATTCGCTTCAATAAACAACTCGTAATACAAAGCTTATCCTATCCTGTATTGATTTTCATCAAATCCGATATAAGAGTGTTCCGGTTCCTCTCGCATCTGGAACACAGTGAGAAGAAACGACAAAAAGTGGTCGCTAAAGAAGAATAAAACGGGTACGGGTGCAAGCCGAACATTGTCACTTCACAAACTGACCTGACTGATCGGGTGGCGATTAAACGATCGCCAAAAGATTGACGAATAGGCGAACAGTCAAAGAAAAAAGCTTTATGAACCCGCAGGGTGAATTTGCGGCAATTTACGTTTTTTACAGTAAATAAGCAAAACAATATAAGAAATTTTACACTTTAGTAAATGAGAGTAAGATTAGTGCCAGAGTTTTTCCCTGAGGTGGGTGAGAATAGTCTGACGGTTAACCAATAACCGAGCTAGGTATGAAATTGTACTTTTTCGATATATGGGGAAGACCGCGCAAGAAGGAGTTGGGAAATTTGACAGGGATTCGCGATATCCTGGTGCAGACAGTGCCCTTGATGATCACGTGTTATCTTCTGTCAACGAATGTATCACAAGCGTCAAGATGCTTGAACATAAAGAAATCAACTAAAAACACAACTCTATGAACTCCACTCTAGCGAGAGAAAAGTTTAAGAGATCTCAAAAATAAAGTGAAGTCTTTTTCGGATGGTGGATATTTGGAAGTCTTTTTCTTTCAGTCCAGGAATAAAAATCGGGGAGCAGTATATAAAATGAAATGATGGACTGTGAACTGTTTTCAAGTTCAAATTTGATTCACTCCTCAACATGACGCGTATCAGTGTACAAATTCTACTCTTCCGTTTCTCCTCGACCTAGTTTTCAAATACACGAGGTGATAAACCCCGTAAGAAAATGGTGCTGAAGTGAAATCGAGACCAGGTGCTCTCAATATGACTTGGGCAACACTGTGTCTGTAGTGCAGCACTCGAAATAGATGCGGATTACGAATAACAAATCACGGTGGCAAATGAAGCACGGAATTGCACTGGCAATCAATCTTAAGCTGGAATTTCCCCCCTCCTCTCACACCCGTCTGCGAGACATAGGTCGTAGGCCACAAAAGTAGCGGTTAGTTTGTTGAGGAAAAATAATGGGATTAAATATTATGTACAAAGAAATATCGTCATTGGTTAAACAGGTCTTCACCAGTCGCCTGCTTGCATTTTAACGTCATACGGCTTCCATTTGAATCGCACAGTTTCTGATTGGTTGATACTATTGGCCCCAAAACTCTCGCACCGTGGTTTGCCTTATTGGAGGTAGTAGTAGTGAAGTTACGCACAGAATTCAGGACACGAACTACGCAATCGGAATTACGGAACACGAATTAGAAAACCGATGACACTGGACCGCAATGGCTCGAACTCGCAATAACCTTCAGGATCGAGGCGCGAGGAAAAAGGCCACAAGACAGGCGAATCACAAAGTCGTTTGTTGAAGAAAATGGAAGTGAATATATATGTATAAAAGAAAAGATCATTGACTACCTTAGTTTCCACCAATCATATTGCATCACATCTTGCGTCTCTGCCTTGTATCTGATTGGCTGGAACGTTCCACCAATGCCGTGTATCCGGAGGCTGTGCACGTGCTACTGGCGTCAGTGCTCAAGGTCGTTTGACTACCAAGGTCTGGAAACTGTACCGCGCTGCTCCAGGGTAGGCGTGATCTCGTAGATCCGAATCACCACACATCTCATCAGTGGCTAGGACCAGCACAGTTAGAGAGAAGAACAATTCGATTTTACTTATTCAAATGAAACTAATGTAATTGTTTCGCCAGCCGCTCTCGTTCTTGTCTTGACAACCGGATATTCCTTTTAACTGTCAAAAAATCGGGTGCTGGGTGGGTGGGTGTGAGTGCACGGCAAAATACATGGAGCTCTATCGTCACATCTAGACCAAGCGATATGTGTATGTATGTGTGTGTGTGTGTGTGTGTGTGTGCGTTTGAGTGAGTGAATGCACCCTCTCTCAAACATCCGTCCTGATCGTGCCCCTCGCACAAACTAAAGCAGTTGACTAATAAATTGAAAATTATGAACGTGTAAAATCGCGTGATCAGTTCAAACCAGATTAATGTGACACCCCCCCCACCGGAGCTCCATCATGTGTTGTCACACACACACACACGTGCGCACGCACGCATTGACCCATGCCCGGGCAGCATCAATACTCACAAAATTGCAGAGAAAACGAACGAACGAACAGCTCACGTGATCTGGGAGCCCTTTTACTCGCATGCGATTTCAACATGTGCAAACAATTCACACAGGACAAATACAAACAAAACAAATGTGCGCGCACCGCACACACACACACAACAAGAACAGGTAGGGTTGGTCGTGAAATGGGGGATGAAAATGAGAATGGGTGGAGGGGGGCGGGGGGGAGGCGAAATTCGATCCATACTTGGCAGGTGCAGAAAATTTCCATTGCGTTCACGTTGTGGATTTTCTCACTCTCGCTCATCCCACCCACCCCCGCTGAAATTGATTGCTCATTAGGGTTCGCATTCTACTCAATGACACAATAGCTTCTTATCAACCAGTCCATTGTAGTCTATTTGACATTTTTTACTGGCATTCTATTCGTGTCTTATGGCTGAAACAGCTGTCCGGGATCACTGTAGGCAAGCACGAACGCACGATTCTGATGCTCAGCTCGTGTGTGTGTGTGTGTGCTTGATTTCTGCCGCCAGCATTAGTCTCTGATTGATCAACTATAGTATTTCTCATATGAGCAACAGTAGATGTGGAAGAAGTAAAATAGTAACCACGCAAGAACGAGGAGGATCCACCCACTCTCATCTGATCTACGAAGACATGAAAGCAGAAGGTTGTATGTCGATTTTGCAAAGTTCGGTAGCCTCGATGGATTCGAACCCACGCATATGGACGCCTTGTACGCGCACGCACTACCAGCTGAGCTACGACGAGATCACACCGACAGAGCACTGATCTTTTCACATTCGAATTTACCCATCCAACTAACAGGGGCATGTGGCATTCACCGGTTAGCATGTAAGCTCACTGCCCAGACAGGTTTTCCTTAGAATTCACCGGAATCCACCGAATGAACTTCTAAGACAAGGATAATTATTCAAATGATTGGTTGGCAGATTTTCTGCCAAACAACAATTTGAAAGCAGAAGGATCAGGTTTCAAAAGGCAGACAAAAGCAGAGAGTTCGTGCAATGCGGTTAGTTACAATGTTCTGTGCCGGTATATGCACACCAAGCAACAGAAATTATTGCGCTCGAACCCGAACGTCATCAGACTAGTCGCGTACAATGCATACCTTTGGAGTTATCCGCATAAATATCGCACTTGATCTAACGGTTTCTGATAGGATTCCACTCACGAATCTCCAACTACAGGTTTTCTCTCGTCACTTGATTGGTTTTCGTAATTCTGTTGCAACAGAATTGTTTTGAAAAATTTGCGACTCTAATATCAAAGACGAGGTGGACTGATTACCTGTGTTGGATATCACTGGAATATAACGGTGTCTGGTTATGGTAAATTCAAAGATTTATTGTTGATGGTTTTGTGCATTCTCAAAATCCAATGAAGTTCAGATTTATACACATGGTGGTTCGTGGTGATTTCCCATGCTTGTGGTCGATTAGGAGAAGTTTGGATTTGCATTTGAAACTTCATTCCTCCAGTTCGAATTGTTTGGGTATTTGACTGCTTATGAATCAGTGTATACCCTTAAATATATCGATCCCAGTCGATCAAGTCTTAGTGAGTCTTCCTGTGAAATTTAGTGGGGTTTAATGTTTTGCCTATTTATTTGCTTTCGATAGTTTGATTCCCCCATGCACACACATACACACACCTCGTTATTGTTGTTGTTTCTTGCTACTTGACCGATTCACTATTCATTTCAACGCATCTTTTTTGTTGATAAATGCGGAGTTAGTGCAACGGTTGAAGTACGCATCGGTCACAAATTACGAATCACGTATCAGAAATCACGGACGCCAAGTAAGCACTGAATTACACTGGTATTTGCACGACGGTATCCCACGTAACCGAGATGCAAGGAAAAGGTCAGAAAAAAAACATTCATTGGAAGAAATCATTGGGTTCAAATATTATGTCCAAAAGAAGTTCATTGGTCATCCAGGTATCTACCAAACGCGTGCTTATATTCCTGTCATCAAACAACTTCTGTCTGGGCCACACGGCTTCTGATTGGTCGGTACAATCGGCCTATGATTTGTAGTCTGTAATGCTGTAATGCGTAGGCGCTTTTCTAGTATAACGTGGAAAGCTTGACTCATTCCAGTTGTCCAGAAACTGTAACTTGTCGCCTCGCGGTTCGCATCATCCCGTAAGCTAGGATCACCACACAGTGTCACGCGGGTTCATTGTTCTTCTAAGATTTGAGATGTACTACTATTGGACATGATCAATACTGTCTTATTTTTCTGCTGAAATTAAACTGAATGAAGTGGTGGTACAGGAGGAGGAGAAATGGTTCAAATTATTGACACTGGCTTGTCCCGGGTTCGCATGTCCAAGGTTCAAACCCCGTCAGCGCTACTAATCAAGTAGTAAGTAAGTCTTCGGAACTGTTCAACAATTCATCACACGGTGTGTAATCAGAGAGGGAAACATTGATGTGATTGGGAACTTAAACCGCCTCGTCTTCCCACGTTGTCACAACATTTACTACTAGATAGCTGGATTGTTCCGGAAGAGATCATTTAAACCAAACTACCAACCCTCAAACCGATTGAAAAATCTTTCGGCGCACGAGCACTATGTTGTCTTCGTGCAGTTTCGTCAGACGCTTATCACGTAATAAAATTGTCATGACCACTTGAGGACTCCCATACTGTTTTTTTTTGAGTGCACAAGCGGTCACGTCTAGTCAGATTCGAAATCGAAACACTTGTAAAACTATCCAGAGAAGGGTACACAGAAAACAAACATGGACGGGATAATATGTGCTATTGAAAAGAAGAGAAATCCGATGCAATACCCAGTTACGAGGGTACGACAAATTTGTTCTCCCAACGTCGTGGCAGAACAGCTTGAACAGGTGAAAAGTTTCCTCCGTGGGAACGGTTACTTAGATAGCTTCATAAATTGAAAAAAATCGAATAAAAAGAACCAAGTGACCGGTACTACACAAATCAAACAGAAAACCACTCACTCTGTTTCCGACCACCGTTCAAAAAGGTGATAACATGACTGAGTGGCATACAGGACGAATCAATCATTGGGACCCCGGCCGGGAGGAAACCAAGTCGGGAAACCAAATCCGAGCACAAGCTGTTCAACCCTCTACGTCATAGCCTGATCAACTTGCTGTTTATTCTAGCGCATAAAAATGTCTGCAAATGGTGCACGGTATGGCAGACATTGTTCAGGCATTCGCTAGAGGTGCCCCAGCCATCTAAAACGATGCTGTGAAATTATTTTGCTCAATGGAAAACTATCTGACCCTCATCTTTATTCACGCGATACTCCTACTGTTGTACGGTACTACTTACATTTGCGAGTAGTATGTAAAACAATGCAGTTGGCTGTTTCCTTCAACGATCAAAAATTAACAAGACCACTGAGGGCGAATCACTGTGTCCCAAAGTATAACTACGGGCTGCTCCATTCGTTACCCGGTGTGCTGCTGGGAATTGTGATGACATTTTTCAAATGAGATATTTGGTATATGTATGTATGCCAAAATATTGATATCCTAATCTACAATAAACAACTATCCTCGACCTGGTACCGTCTTGTGGAATTATAACACCACCATGCGCGATCGATGTAGCGTGGACCACGGATGTCGAAGACATGATCTACTCTACCTTTCGGTCTCAACACAAGCGTAATCGTTGTCCAGTGCTCTTCGCCCACTATCACTTTGAAATCCGCGAAGGATGCACAGAGACTGGGATAGATTGACTTGAAGTCTTCGGTCGATCCTTCTCCATTTAGACTACCGACCACAAACGCGCCACTGACTACTGTCAGATAAATCCTTTTGAAAGATTTGCATAGAAAAACGCTCGCATGGTGTCATGTGTGATCGTTTCTTTTTGTGACACTGTAAGCGGTATTCAACTTTTCCACGTGAACCCCGAGTACGACACGAAATCACCGATTCTGTCTGGAGTATGTTTGTGGTGAAAACACTATGCGTGTATTGATTTTGTTTCTCGTTTTGTGAAGTTGACTGGATTACGTCATCATGCAAACTGTCACATGATTTTATTCATAAAAATTGTTCGTGCACAGTATGCACAGTTTTTCCTGAAACACAACACAACAGACAGAGAGATAGACAGAAATTCATTCACTGTTACAATCAATCTGGTTACACACAGAGGTTTGTGTATGCGTTGTTCTCTAAGTGAGTGAATGAGTGAGTGAGTGAGTAAGCGTGATTAAGTAAGCACAGAAAGGACCGCGCTGCACAGAGTCACTTGCCAGAGTTCGTACAGACACACACATCGCAAGGGTGATTCGCGAACAAAACATAATAGTTTCGGTGAGAATTATTATATTGTTTCTATCGGAAGAACAATCGTTCTGAAAGATCGCGCTGTTGCTTTGTGGGGGCGGGGCCCGGGTGAGAGATTGAGATCCAATCGCGATGTACAGTTGGAAAATTCCGCAACCCAATTCGTAACTTGTGCATGACCGTAGGCATACACAGATTGTGGTTTGAGCTAATCCACGCCAAAAGTATTCTATCCCCGTGACCTTTTCCGGTAAAATGTGCAATCATTACAACCGTTGTGGCGTGTTGTATTCCGTATAACTTTTACAACCTCAGTTTAAAAGAAAAAGACCAGTCACACGAACCGTCACACGGCTCATATATTCGATCTTGGGGAAAAGTGGTTACACACAGCATTGGGACATTTTATGATTCAAATTTAATATAAAGTTCACTTATTGCCCTCTCATCGCTTGTGAATAAATGTTCTATAGGTAGGGTAGGTATAGGTGAATTTCGATAAACGAGATGAAATTTGACAGAATCGAGAGCACATGGAGGGAAGATGGGAATACGACAACGTGTGTCAATTCACTGCGTAAATTTCACACACAAGAAGTTGTGTACTGTACGGAAAGTTTCACAGTTAACTCGTTCACGGGGATTGGAAGGATCACGGCTAATAGTTGTTAGACCGTAGCGTTATACGAGTTTGATGGGGAAACCGGACGAGCAATGCTCAGGTTAGGCGTAGAATTTTAGGCAATCACCGTCGTCCACTGGAACAGGTAGTCGACCTCCATAGATTACACTGGTTGGGACATGTGTTACGCATGTCACTAGATAGGTTACCACGGCGAGCGATGCTTACCGAGGCCGGTAGCGTTTGGAAAAAAATGAAGGGCGGTCAAACGAAGACGTGGCATGAGGGTATGAAAACCCTGACCAGAAGACTGGCTCACA
>UZAN01045056.1:14294-25380 GCA_900618425.1 Echinostoma caproni
TGATGAGGAGTAGAATAGCTGAATCTGACCAATATTATCGATGAAGGAGCTTAGATCAAAGTAAGAAGTAATCGGTTGTCACAGCATGACATCATTTGCATATTTCAAAATTCGTGCAGGAGAAACACAGGGGATATCACAAAAATCAGTGGGAAATCAGTATGGGGATAGTACAGCCCCTTGAAGCAATCCGGAGTTGTTAATTAAGAGTTTAGATGAAGCTTTCCCCGATCTAGTGGTTTGTAACTTATCAGTAAAACAGTTGGATAGCCAAGCTAACAATTGTAACAACTTTGATCGACGAACAGAATCAAATGCGGAAGAGTGCTCCAGAAAAAAACACCGAACAGACTTACTGGAGTTGTTCAAAAACTTAGTGATAAAGTGAATAAGGGTGGAGACTACGTCCAAGGTGGATCTATTAGGCTTTATTACTAACTGAAGGGAGTCACTGGAAACGTTTATAAACTACCGGAGGCGTTTGAGGATGGCCATTTCAGTCAACTTTAGCGCAAAAGATGTTAACACTGTGAGACAAAAACGTGGATTGGCATGATTTCAATCAAAGATTACTGAAAATTCACAATATTCACCAGTGGGGCCTGGTATTCCTGAATCGGTTAAAAAAAAGATGTACCAGTCCTTCCGTAACTCCGTCAGTCGTCATTCAAACTGACAACCGTGTTGAGTCAGCAATGAATGCAACGAATGTTTCGATCTTATGAGCCCGTGGGAACTGACCGTATACTCACTGTATTCTCAATGTCCCCCGAAGTAGACCAACTGGGCCAATACAAGTCACTGCCATCCGGGGTGCTTACGCATAGCAAGAAATCCAGAATCGATGCGTCTCCGTGGGATCCGATTTCGACAACAACAATAACATCAAGAGAGTTTTTCGGTATGTGTGTGTGTACTGTGACCTTGTTATCTTACAACTGATGCATTTGCAAAAATCGTTGAAATCGCGAAATTGTAAAATTTAATGGTATGTGGTTAATAGAAGCAGTGACACAAGTGGATATTATATCAGACATGTTGCATCTGATGTGGGGCAATATCATATTCAATCCCGTGAATGAGGCTGGAAGAATAAAGAATTGAGAGGAACAAATGTAATAAAAATCAGGATGTTGCACGAGTTTGGTCAATATCTGTATGCCCGTTGAAACTCCATGAGTCATCGTGCATCGAAAACAAATGCTTCGGTGCAAAACGGTACAACTAAGATCCGTAACAGGCTCAGCTCAGACAACTTTGCAAACGGAAAATAGTGAAAAACACAGGCGCGTATCAACTTAGTGCTCGCAAGTTCTGCCAAACGATCACAATTCCGCTTCTCAATCGAAGGAAGGTTTCCTGGGTAACCATTATGTGTGTGTGTGTGTGTGTGTGTCTGTCTGCCAGGGGGCATCCATCAAGTTATCACATGGACACCATTTTCCGGTCAGATACTGCCGTCATCCAAAATTCATATCCATGAACTTTTCGTTCGTTCTGGACTGTCTTTCAGTTTATCCAAGCTCTTCGAATACACTTGTACCCTCTCTCTCTCTTGATCTATTTAACCCTTAAAATACAGATTCTCTTACTAGAATAGATTCTGGTAAATCATTTAGGAATAACCACTGACACAGGACTCCGGCAGTTCATTTCGCTTTTTGGTTTATCAATGCAATTTTCTCAAGCTTCTTTGATTTTTCCTGGGCTACTTAGGACGGGCTTTCAAATTCTTCGGCGCAGTTTGTCCACTATCAGTCTCGTTAATGATCTATCGAAATATAAATGAAAAACTTTGTACACTTCACTTATCCACATGTGAAACATTTGCACAGAATATTCTCTCTGACCGCACATTCACCGTTTACATAGCGATCTATCGAAATGCCACTCTCAATCAGCCACGTGTTCCACATGTCGTTTATGATCCTGTCATATTTAACTGGGCAGAATTCTTGCAAACCGACAGTGCATTTCTTCCCAGTTTCTCAGCAACCCCTTGGAGAGGTTTATTTGTTTTACTGGTATTATTTCTTTCCTCCGATGAAATAATGTCCGCGCGAAATTCTATACAAATATCGTTTACAAAAACACAAAATACAAATTCGTGTTTCGCGGCACAGAAACAAGACTGTTTGATCATAAACTAGAAAAAGGGGACAAACTTTGGGGCTTCATGAATTGTGTGTCTAGTGCTAAACAGGATTTTGTTTGAAGTAAATCGATTTTTCAAAGATCAAAGACCACCGTTTGAAACGCTTCATACGGTACCTGTCAACGAACTGAGAGAATTTTACATCTCAATATTCTCGTCTAATCTTCGTTCAGTCATTTCGTTCGAGGTTCACAACATTCTATCAATTCCTCACCAGAGCAGTTTCTGGAAAAAATTAAACACACGGAATTGGAGGAAGATGAAAACATGGTCTCATTTGACATCACCGCACTCTATTTACTTCAATAGACGTCAACTTGGTGAAATAAAAAAATGGCAGCTATAATTAACACCGACAATGACAACCTCTTGGACACCTGTGTCTTTTCATGTATTTCCATTTCGACGGGCAGCCAAACGATCAGATACAAGGCACCCGGATGGGATCACCAATCTCAAGACTCATTGTAGAAACGGTTATGCAAAGATTGGAAACCATTGTAATTCCTATCATCAATCCGGGATTGTGGGTCAGCTTAGTTGATGACACCTTTGTCATCCTAAAATCTAGCCAACTGGAGGAGGCACATCGCCTAATCAACGTGTTTGCTGGAATCAAATTCACCCTGGAGAAAGAACAGAACGGACAACTACCCTTCCTAGATGTATTAGTCAAACAAACTGAAGATGGACAACTGGAAACCGATATCTAGCGGAAGTCAATTCACACGGACTAGATCCTCAGTTGTCATAGCAACCAGACCCCTGGCGCACAAGAGAAGCGGCGTAAAAACACTTTTCAAACGAGCAAAAACGCAATGCAGCACTCTTCAACTTCAAAAGATAGAGGAGACTCACCTTTTCAAAGTGTTTCGACGTAACGGATATTCACGAAATTTCGTGCTACACTGCACACACGCAACGTTCAAGGAGAGAACGACAATCGAAGCCCCGGGAGAAGCCTCAAATGCACAACAAGAAAAGCGACCGACGATCAAATGAACAACACTGACATACATTCAAGGAGTAGCGATTATTACATCCATCAGGAATTCTGGTTGCACACAAGATAACGGTTACTGTGAAGACTATCCTATCAAGATTGAGGGATCAACTGCCAGAAGAAGATTTTTCAAACGTCATATACAAATTAAAGTGTCGAGACTGTGACAAATACTACGTTGACCAAACCAGCAGAAAACTCAAGACGCGACTATACGAACATACACTGGCAGTCAAAAGACATGAGGAGAAGTCTCAAATCTCAATTTACATGGATGCTGAGTAGAGCGCATTTTCGAACTGGACAATGCAAGAATAATCGGAAGAGGAACCACAAAGTCCATGCGAGAATTCATCGAAGAATGGCACTCCAGGAGGGATTGCATAATAAACATATAGAACTGGAACCAAGCTGTCATTACCTAAGGAACCACTGGTGACCCAGAACTGTCCCAGCCAAAACCGACCCAGAACGAGTTCGAAACCGATTATCGGTTTGTTTAAGAAAGCCAATCTACCAATGAGGAAAGAGAGAGCATCACTATGACAAAGATACAGCCAATCAAATTACAGCAAATGGTCTCGACTGAGCAATACGATTGAAGGGACATATGTGGCCAATCAAAACCCGCGAACAGAACTATATAAGCGCGGTCACAGTGAGGACCGGCGCTTGCCCGAAGTAGTACTGATGATGTTGCCCAGCCTGGCTACGAAATGTCTGCGAACAGCACTCCCAGCTCGGAAAACACACCACCACCAATCTTCGCTCACTCTCCCAGTAGTCTTTCTTCAATTTTTCATTTTCACTTCCTTTTATTGAATATACATTGACACCATTTTCAGGAAGCAAGAAGCAGTCAATCAAATGCTTGTCAAACAACACGCAATAAGGAAAACCTGGTAGTGGTGGAGGGATTCGAACACACTTCCTCCGTTGTGATAATTTGGTGACGTTACCACCACGCCAGTCTCACTCTAGTAAATCGTACCAAGGTGGAAGAATGAACACCAGAAAAGATTAACCGAGAGACAAGCTTGACTGGATGGTCGAGAAATTTTGGACAACTAAAGACAACACTCAAAACGGGAATGGAGATAACAGAACTGATGACCGTTGGCTCTGTGGGGCGAACTCCAAGTGAACGACGTTCATGCAAGTGTCACACTTCTCTCTCATCATGTTCACAATTATCCGTATATATTTCGGTTGAAATGGGTAAAAGGTGATGAAATCTGTCCTTTCATCCGTGCACGAGCAAATAAGCGGTCGTGTGCAAGCGGGAATAACATTGTTTTTCAAAACTTATCGGATCTGGAGATTTCCACCGACGATGTACTTATCTCAGTTCATCCAGTTTAATCGCGCATTTGAGCAACATTAAGTAGACTCGAGGTTTACTCTTTGTTGGGTTGATCACGAATGTAATCACTGCCGGCCTGTTACGGGATTTGAACTCTGAAACGTTGACAACGATGAGGATCGCCGATTCAGGTTCCACATCTGTCAGCCCATTTTGAATAACCAACGGACGCAAAAAGCCACACAGTATAGTACTCTGTTTGAACTCAACCGCGATTCCTGTTTGGGTGCGTGCACCCGAGGGAACCGGTAACCTCCAGATCAATACCATGAATTGTACTCCATCACCCAAAATTCGGAAATGTATAAGACGTAGCTTTGACGATCCGGTTTACCATCGGAAACCTAACTGAAGACCCACGTGACCGCTTTGAAATTACTTGATTCGGACATATATCTATCGGTTAGAATCCCCGTGACTGTGTTCTACGTGAATACACACAAATGGACGATACTCAATCAGCACATGAATTACCGGGGTGAAATAGAGTGACATGGTTTCCGGAAAGTATTTAAAATAGATGGAAAGGGAACAAACATAATGGTATTGCTGTCTCCCATCCCATAGTTTGATACGGAGAATTGTACTGGTGAAGAATGTGGCTATTTGAAAAAGTTGACTACTGGTGGTTGTACTCACCCATTGATTTGAGGTGACTCAATCATCATTTTGATTACGTGAGTTTAGTTTAACCTTACTAGATAAGTAGAAGTTTGAAGTATCCAATCAATTTTCAACCCAGATAGAGATGATTTTTCTCGGTAGAATTCTTTTTTGTTCAACTTTGTGTTCGAATGTCGAAAAAATTAGAACAGCCCTAATGAGTCTGACTGCATTTCATGGGGAAACCGATTTTTCTAGTCTACGGTGGACAAAATCCAATACACTGATTCATCCAATTTCGACTTGGTTAGGTCTCATCAGAAGTGCGAATCCACTTACCAAACTGGGGATCGAACCCAGGACTTCACAGGTAGAACGCAAGCAAACTACCCAGCTCAGCTCACCGCTCGTTTACACGACCAATTCATCAAATGAACCAATCAAATCTTCCATCAATCTCGTTCCTCAAATAATCAGGTTGTGAAAGTTTCCAACCGAGTCATAACCCTGGAAGATGGTGTTGCGATGAGTGAGGATCGATACTCGTAACAAGCTCGCATAGGTGGATTGTGCCATATCGTGTATATTCCATATTGGAAACGGTCTGATCAGCTACCCGGTGGCCGAGTGGATAGTATGCTCGCGTTATACTTGTGATGAGGTCCTGGGTTCGCGATTCCTAGTTGGGTTGACGGATTCGCACTGCTCGGATGAGACCTAACCAGGTCGAAACAGCTGTCCAGCTATGCTACCCAGCTTTTCAGCTCACACCTCATTTACACGACGAATTCATCACATGAACTGATCATTTCCTTAGTTGAAACAAGTATTTCCCAAAATGAACTTGCGCAAAGAACACAGCACTGAAAGCGATCACAATTTAACTCCAGAATCATTTCACTGCATCTCAGCTGGTGCTTACTGCAGTTTTGTGACGTGGACGAATTAGCTCACCGCGGCAGGAGATTGATTTAGTGTTATATTTCATTATTATTATTATTAGTTCATTATGCGTGAAGAACAGTGTACGTTTTTAACTGAACTGTAAGCATGTACGCTTACACAAGTTACACAAATACAAATACAAACAACATAGAAAGAAGGTAAAACCTGTGAGATACACGCATTTCGTTCATCGGTTGCCGTGTATTGTATAGGGAGGGTCCCATTCATTGGTATTACAGCGCAGAACAAAACCGCAACCCGCGTCAAGTTGCTTTGTATAGTTGACCAATAAAACAGAGGAGGAAGAGAATAGTCGTTTGAAACTAACACTGATTTGCAACACCTGTTGATCCAGGGTTCATCGAGGAGACCAACAGGACTGGATTATGTTGTCGTATGATAAGTGATGAGGTCACATCAACTGTGTGTGCTTGCGTTTAGTTTCCGTTGAGTGTATCTTTTACCATCGCGGAGGAACCGGTCTGATTGTGGTGGTGGTGGCGGTGGTTGTCTGCGTTGCGTCATCAATCGCGTCAGACTTTCGGGTGTTGGAAATCACCAGATCATCATGGATATGTGAATCTAGGCCATTGAGTAACAGTCATTGATTGCAGTAATGATGGAAGTCGTGAATCTGCAATTACGAGAAAGATAGCTACCGCCACTCCACTCAACCCCCACCACCCCTCACCTAAATTACTCAAACGAAGAAGAGGAGGAAGAGATCTCGTTCACGATAAACCGGGAGACGCACAGTGGTATGTTGTACACCAAACAAGATCAAACGCAACTTCTAAAATAAAGAAGCTCAACTCTATCGCCCCCCCCCCCGTTCACCAGTTGTGATAATAATAGTAATAATTTTTCTATTTCCGTCTAGTTGGTATACGTAAAAGTGGGCTGCAGTCGATTTAAAACTAGAAAATAGTAAATGAGAAAGTAGCAAGAGTATAATTTTTTTTAGGAACGGGGTGGGGCGAACGGAGGGGGGGGGCTAGCTAGACAATTATCCCTAAAACACTAAAGTGGACAATTTTTCTATCCCCCTGAAGATTATATAAGCCTTGATGCAGAGCTCACCGATGACATCGAATTCAATGTTGAGAACTGTGGGGTGTGAAAGTTACGCCACACAAGGGTCACTTTCCATTATCGCGTTCTCTAAACCGAAGGGATCTGGAAGTTAGTATTTGTGAGGATCTAGGATGCTTCACACATTGCGCAAGAGCATCAACAAATGCCCCAAAGAAAGTTGGACGAATAAAATGTATTTTTTGGATTCATTGCAATCGGAATACGTTAGACCACACCAACACCAAGTATGGTGTACAGAATTGCAATCCATGACTACTTATTCGTGACCGAAAAGCCCGCAAAGGACATTGACAGATTGGCTTCTAAAAACAATTCGTACAACCACTGGGTCTTATAATTTACTATTTAATTATTATACTACCATCCAAGCCCAGTGTGTGCACAGATCCTATGGGATACGACACGTATCAGATTTGTAATTTACCTTTAGTAAGAGTTTGAAAAATGTGAATTTGAATAAGTCGAGAATTGTGTTGAATGCAGCTCGGCAGTACAGAAGTGCCAGATTTATATTAATTCACGTTGAATGTGCAGATTTGGACAAACAGGATTACTGGATCATTTGTTCCCAATATTTTAATCAACAACTTAAAATTTGAAAGATTATAACGCCTGAAATATCTTTTTCCTGTCTGCTGAACTCAAATGGTTCTATCGCGTAGAACAAACATCGCTTTCAGTCAGAAAGTTAACCTTTTGTATCTCACACCTTAACATCTGAGGATCTACTGTCTGAGGATTTCACACTAATTAGACGCTCTCTAGTGCATCATATCCTTTACACCCAACCCTCTCTGTCTCCGCCTCTCTCTCTCTCTCACTCCATTGCAACTTCTGGCACCCGCAATAAATTTAAACCTTTATATACTCGTACCATTGCTTTTCACAATTTTCAGGGATTGAATATCAAACGCAACTATATAGAGTCTAATGTAAATTTTCACACTGTTACGCGTTCTCATTGTTTTCTTCAATATCATCTAAGTAACTCACTTCTCATGGCATATATGCCAAAGCAAAAGTGATAATATTCCTTTCACTGAAAATTCTGACTTGACTTAATTTGAATAATGCAACTAATTCACCAAGTTTGGAGTTGTACTTAGTAATGAAAGTAGCGGTTTTGGGTGCGGGTGATTGTCATGTGTTGGATATAATGTTGGTGCTGGTGTGTTCTCCGAGCTGGAATTGCTATTATTCGCAGCAGTTTCGTGGCCAGGGTAGCTTGAATCAGCATTGGGGAAGCGCCAGTGCTCAAACTACTAATACTACTAATAATAATGCTGCTATTTTTACTACTACTGTTACGATATACTACTCTTTATAGGGGAATACATGCATCTTATGAATTTGTTTTCAGCCTTAGTCCATTGAAATTTCCCGTTTTCTCTTTCCTCTTTGACTCTAGTTTCAACTTGCCAATCTTTCTCCCGCTGTTTCATCCAAACGGGCAGACAGCAGACAGCAACCAAAAGAGCGGCCTACAAAAAAGCATAGTTACATGGTTGTCCTACTGATGGGCTAAGGAGAGAGAGAGAGAGAATACGACGACGAATGCATGGTTGACTGGAACTGAACTGAGCGTTGTGCGTGAAGATGGACTAGGTGAAGGATGATGGTTAGTACAAGTCAGTAAATGGCGACTGCAAACTCACGAACAGCACAAATTATGAGAGCTTTGTGATTCGGAAGATTAGATTGCCTTACTGAAGATTAATTTATTCAATCCGTGTTCCGAAATCCTACATCACATGATTAACGGTTGGATTTCGTCATTTCAAATTAAGCGGTAAATGACAGCAGCTAAAGGCGGATCTTTGAAAATGAGATTCACAACCATATCATAATGTTCAAAGTCTACGACAGGAGGTTTTACAATTCATTCATATGTTCGGATGTAAAACATACCCATCAGGGTTAAACTGTGTTCCGGATAATTTGAATTGGTCAAGTTCGAACCCCATTGCACACAGTACATGATTTGAAATGCTTACATAGCGATTAGAATGACGAACAAACTTGCTTTAATAACCCATTACTTTACATATATATATATATATATATCTTGTACTAACTCAAACTCTGTACGAGTTCAAAGCGCGGACAGTGGGACGGTGGATATGCAGCACTGATGAGCTCTAATGAGAGAGCGAAACACGAGTCAACAGTGCTTCCACGAGTGTGTATGGTTGATTGGAACTGAACTGAGGATTGTGCGTGAAGATGAAGTGCATACACGATGATGGTCAGTGCAAATCAGTTATTAGCTAGCGTCCTCCCGTAACTGATGAGTGTAGACTCATGAGAAGCTCAGATTAAGAGCGCTTGATGATTCGGGTTGGGGTGGAGAGCCTAAGTACCGTACTAGAGATCGATTCACTCAATACGTGTTTTGAAATCCTACATCACATGACCCAGAGCTGGCTTCGACAAGACGTATTACAATTTTTGAAACGAATGATCTACAATATGGTTGGATGCAGAATAAACTGCGCTGAGTGTGTTGACAGGGTTGAACCAGAGAGTTGACCGCAACTGTCGGCAGAGTCCAATGAGTCATTTAATGACGATGATTGCTAGTCAAAGTCGTGCTGATGAAGAAGTTGTCCAGGTTAGCTCAAAATATTCAAGTCTATCAGAGAAGAAACCGGATAAGCCCAAGTTTGAGGCATGTTGCACACAGCGAATGATTTGAAATGCTTACCGGACAATACAAATACAAATATTCGGGTTCTAATCACATTTGTGAGTAGTATGTTTTATGTGCGCGAAAGAATGTGATTGGCGATTTATCACAACGGTCAAAAATGAACAAGACCTCCGGGAGCGAATTAGAGTATTCAACATTGCCGCAGATCTACCGTTGGACTGTTTCATCATTTCATCTTTTGAGTCCGAGTAACTAACTCTTGTCCCGGCATTGCCTGGTGGAATTGGAACACATGTATTGTAGCAATGGGTACGTGAAAAACTAGACCGGTTTCGCGGTGGTTGCAGCTCACCAAGTATGCGTATACGATATTCCTTGACCTTTGTTATTCCCGTAATTGAATCCCGGGATGTATATAATTGTCACGGGGAGTAGATTTGTATGCCATGTAATCCACATGTGTATGTATTTTCGGCTATCTGTTTATCGAAAAAGCGGTATAGTTGATACGGTTCTCCAACTGCTTTTTGGAGCTTTATTTGATATGAAGGTTTTAGTACACGGGAATGGATTTCGTGACACTCAGTCGTTTTACTGCGGCATCCTAGTGCAGTCAAAAAACAAAACACTTGTGCAGATCAGTTTCGCAGCTCAAATTTATACACCGAATATATATATATCGATGCCAAACGATCATCATCATGAACAAGAACAATAACAAAAACAACTTTTTCTGTGGGTTTTGTCCCACTAATAACGGTCGACTCAATTGAGGGTCGTGAATTGGGGCTTCTGATCATAGGCAGCAAGCAAACATGCTAACCTACTTGAACAGCTCAGCAGACCGGTTTTTATCTATCTATATATATTTTTAGTTTGCGAGGGCAAGCATATTGCGGGCAACCTACCAAATTCATCCACGCGCGGTGGTGGTGGTGGTGGGATTCGAACACACGTCCTCCGAGGTGATCATTTGATGACGTTAGTACTGGAGGGCCACAACCGCCTGGAGATTCGATCGAGTTTTCGTGTTCGTTTGTTTTGTTTCTTCTGCAGTGCGGCGGAGTTTTAGTACACGGGAATGGATTTCGTGACACTCAGTCGTTTTACTGCGGCATCCTAGTGCAGTCAAAAAACAAAACACTTGTGCAGATCAGTTTCGCAGCTCAAATTTATACACCGAATATATATATACAGGTATTAACCAAACTCGTGCAACATCCTGATTTTCATTACATTTGTTCCTCTCAATGCTTTATTCTTCCAGCCTCA
>UZAN01045058.1:3471-16335 GCA_900618425.1 Echinostoma caproni
GCCAATTCACTCAGTCTATCCGATCATCGATTGCACTGATCTCGGGGTCCCAATTCAGGATACCTAATGCCACTTATATCACCGAGTCTCTCCGTCAGGGCTTTCATACCCTTGGCATATTCCCACTTATTGGCAGCCTCACCAAACATCTCACGTCGGGATATTCTAGTTAGTGACATGCGTACCACAAGCCTCAACTGTTGGTGTCGGCGTTTTCTCCGAGCTGGACATGTTTTTATCTGCACACTTATATTCGCATACCGAGCTACAATCATTCAACGTTAAACCCCAGGTGGCCCAACTAGCGCGAACTCTGAAGATCGATGACTTGCTCCAATGGGCGATCGCCATTCTCTAAAACTCTATCTCTAATGCTACCTTTGCTTGTGCGGCTACCGCATCAGACGCATGCGATGCGGTGTTGACAGAGGTGTTCTATCACTGACAGTCTGTTTATATCCTGCTCCTTTAACGTCCAGATTTCTACACCACAGAGCAGTTTTGACTGAACTACGGTGGTATACGCTCGACCATTCAGAAACAGGCAGAAGTCGCGATGGTGCCGGAGATGCTTCTCTATGTACACCGAATTCTTATCCGTGATACTTATGTCGGTTGAGGTGCACATACCTAAAGAGGAAAGTTTGTCTACTTTATCCATCACTTCCCCAGTGAGGTTGGGAGTTAGATCAACCCTGTTCTGTAGAAAAGGTTTAACTTCTGAATGGGCCACTTGTTGACACAAGAGATCTAAATAGAGGAAAATATGAAAACGTTGAGCAGGATGTTAATAGCAAGGGAAAACGTAGCTAACACCGGTATAAGCAGCCGGTGTTTACCGATTGAGGCGACGAATGATTTATCGCACTACAAGTTCTGTCATTTCACTGAGGTTAATTGTACCTGGAAGGAAAATGTACAAAATGGCACATGTAAATAAGAAAGCCATATTCGAATATGTAGCCGGAGGCTTCATATCCCCTAACGGAGAAGTGTATCTTACGTGGGAGGATGAAAAGCCGGCATCCGGGGCTACAACCGGGTTGGTGGACCACTGGCACTTCACCTAGGGAAGTTGGCCGAAACCCCTGATTCCAAACCAACAAGGTGCACGAACCACACACACAACTTCCTTGCTGTGGCAGTGGTCACTGGCTCGATTGAGCATCGAGGTGTATTGGGCACCTTGGATGTTTGACCCCGTCAGAAGGTCGTATGATCCGATGAACTGGACACCGGCTCCCAATGGATTGCGGTTTTCACACACCGCCACGCTGCCTTGCGTGTCAGACTTTGACTAGCCGAAGGCTCCGGTTGTGGATTCCTCAAGAAAACTCAGCTGCCTTAGCCTGGGCAACCTGGCAGTATACAACCCACATGCAAATCACGCAACGTCTTTTATCAAGAATATTGTACCATAATTTATTTGTCACGGTCTGGTCTCAGATGGATGTAAAATAAATAAAACATGCACAATCACAAGATCATTCCTTCCGCGTGTAAAATGTTCGCACAGCGAAGTTCCTGTTATTCAAATTGCCCGGTGGAATTTTTCAGGTGATCACTCTTTTTGAGGACTGGGTTACCGCATACAATACCGGTGGTCTACTTCTCCCCGTAACCTAAAAGATACTCGTTGTTAGGCCGAGGAAACGCAACTGGTAAACCAAGTATCTGTTCAGGAAAATTTACGCAGTACTACCACGTGGCGGTGTTTTCTCCCTAAATTGAATTGTTTTTCTTACAGCCTCACTGTCTTGCACGTCAGGTTTTGGCTAGCCGGATGCTTTATTTGTGAATTCCCTAGAAAATTCACGTTTCACTTTGATAACCCGACGGTATTCGTCCATCAGGAAAAATCATGGATCTGTTTCTTTGTTATCAAGGTGTTTGTACAGTTTGAACTTAGGCACATACGAAACCTAAAAATCATTATCATGATCAAAGCGACGAGAAAACCCAATCCGAAACCCAGGGAAATAGCTGAAACTACCAACTAATAATAAGGAAGAAAGAATCCTATCCTGCAAGTGGGATGCCTAATTCAAGAGTGTGTATAGTTTCCCTATAAAACGAAAGAAAGTAAAGTACCATTGTTTGCTACAATTGATCTCATGAAACAGTAAGTACATTTATTCAACAAATGGGTGGGTCAATTAGACTCAAATTGGTACATTGAATATCAGTTCTCAAGTCCAGTCCAAATGGTCAAAGGTTTGCCTAGATTTTGCTCCTTAATCCATCACTTAGTTGTCAGATATGCCGGTGATATCACGTCGAGGAACTCCTTGCTCAATTGTCAACTAATCCAATCGGTGCCTCTTTGCCAGATCAAAATTCACTTCCACTAGGCTGATCGTTCAAACAGCTGATTTTGCCCTGTGCGATCGAACAGAGAAATTTGTGGCCCTCGGAATATGTATTTCAACACCTCCCTTCCCAGGGTGTTTCATAACTTACTGACTGACGGAGCTCGTGTGCATTTGCCGCATGCGCCTAACTCAAGTTCACAGTGGTCAGGTTCCGATCACTAACACCCAGCAGGTTTCAAGTTGATATCTCCAAACAATGCGACCATTTGAGACAGCTCAGTATGTTTAGCCACAGATAGAGTACAAAAAGCAGTATCTCTTGTGAATGTTATAGTGTTAATAACAGCGATGTCGGTAGAGAATAATATTCGTTGACGTTTCGGTTATCGTGGGTAAGATTGTAAAACATGTCTTGAGAAAAGGTAACCACGGAAACCGAATATAATTCTCTACCGACATCACTGTGTTATGAACACTATAACATTCACAATAAAACATGGCGCATCGATTTTTCGATACACTCTTGGTCCCGATGTGTTAAAAATGCCCACCAATCGGATTACTCTGGGAAAGGAGCTTGCTAACTGGACCAAGCAGTATCTCTCTGTATCATAAGAACCGCCTTTTCGTTTTTGCTTGGAGAGTCCCTGTTGTGACCCAGGTCAAGTTGTAACTCAGCAAGGGTTCACGAGGTGAATGTGTTCCATTGATCGTCTATTTCAAAGACCAGAATACTGTCTGTGTGATCAACCTTTCATTATGTATCCGCGTTGGCTGCTGAATAAAATCATCGAATGATGTGATTTACACAAACCCACATATATATATATATATACGCTCAGTAATCCATATACATTCCGAATATGACGTTCCTAGTGTTAAGTTTCACTTAAACGTACGAACGAAGACGAGCACCTCTTGCTTAGGCCCCAACAAAAAGCGTTAGAGAGAACAAACAGTCACAGTATATTCACTGGTCACGTAACGACACGCGCGTATAAAGGGCAAATCGAAGATTTGAGAACGACGCAATGACGCAACAATCAGATTACGTCCTTGACTATCCAATTGGTTGAACGGGTAACCGCAGTCTGATTCGTAATACAGTCATCCAATCCGGAATTGACTTACCTTTGGCATTAAGAACGTGCTCGTGACACAACACGGATCCGCTCACGGCCTGACGAGTCCGGGGAGTGCAGAAGAAACACACTGTCCTTGTTTTTGATTATCACATTATTTAGAAAAATCTGAATGGAATATTCCATTTGTAAATGCTCAGGGGAAAGTTCAATTCATGTTGTTTCAAAGAATAATCGAAATTCACAAAGTCATCTGACTCCAGTGAAACGATAGGAACATAATTACGTCATGGCAAAATTATATTAAGAATAACACACTGCTTGAGATAATGATGCAGTGAAACAGTGCAGGGTTCATCCCTAAATTCCGTCTCCAAATTGACCAAAAGTCGTGAAATCAGGGTCAAACAGTGCCTTTTTGGATACTCACCCGGTTGGACAATAAAATTGTGATTTTGTCTTACCACACATTCTAATACTCTCATGTAACCATTGAAGATCAGTCTTTGTTTCCTGTTTCCTATACCTGTTGCTATGTGACTCATATAAAGTTAAGTAAAACCATTTGGATTGTTTTAAAAAAGTGAGCTCGTTCAACTGAGAAATTTGTGTTGAACTACACAAATGTAGAAACGGTTTTACATCCGAATATGGAATGGATAGAGTAAACTGGGAAACCGATCGTCCCCTTTCCCGAAGGGTAATCCCTGACAACCCGGTACTTCAATGCTATTATATAAGGAAAAAATGGTGCACTCAATTTATGAGGAAGTAGAAGCGGCCAGTCAATGGCTGTTTGGACAAGCAGCTCGGAGGAGTTGTGCCGCAGTGGTTTGTGGGGTTTGAACCCACGTGCTGATTACTTATTTAATTGATCACGTTGTGATACTAACTGAACGCAAACAAACATCAAATCTTAAATTGTAGTAATTTTCTTACAAATAGTGTTTGGGTAACGCATTTGTGCTTCGCAAAATGTTCGTTTGGTGGTTGTTTCAAACCACAGCCTGATTTGAGTAAACCACTTGTCAAGGAATATTTGATATTTATGGCTTACTGGTTGACTCCATCACAACCAAACAGGTTTCCAATCTTATTCGTCATTTGGTGTATTTTTTCTTACGGTAATGTATCATATGTTAAAAAAAGTGGTTCCCATAGCTCGAGTGAAATGAATCCCGATTCGCCTGTTCGCTGAGCTTGGAAATTTGTTTGCAAACGTTTCATCACCAGCCGAGGTGATATCATCCGTGCTTGTGAAGTGATCACTTCACTTTCTAACGAAATCCTTCAACGTTCACTAATGCCCCACTGGCTTCAGCTGAAAAGAGCGACACAGATGTTCGGTGCTGTTTGTCGGCCGTGATACACAGCTTTGCCAACAGTACACAATGGTGAGAAAGGAACCGATACACAATACGAGAAGAAACTAAAGTCATTTGAGTTAAAAAATATCACGTATTCAATAAAGTGCAACAGATGGGAACATAACACAACACAAGTCAGATGAATGGAGGACGACATGATCGCCCGAAACATTCAGCTCAAAAAGTGTCCTTGATTTTTTCCAACAGGTGGTGTACAAATGACGTGACTGGTTTCCCAATGATTGAAACGATCGTGTTCAGAGTTCTGGTGTTGATGATCATATGTTGCGGCGAAAGACAAAGAAAACGCATTTGGGAATGTCTGTAAACGGAATATGATGCCCAGAAACTTTGAAGAAGATTATATATGTCAGTTTTGTAAACAACGGTGTTGATTGTTGTTTTTGTAGCTCGGGTGGTATAATTTGATGTTCAGTTGTTCGCCGAGCTTGGCAGTTGTATTGCATACAATTGTATTGCAATACAATTGCCATGCTCAGCAAACAACTGAACATCAGGATTATATATGTTACAGAACAAGTTTCAATTTTGACTGTGCAACTGGTAATCGTGCAGTTTCATGCGGCAGATTTCGTTGCTGTGCTTTTGGCTGGCCATTTGAATGAAGAAGTAGAAGGAGAAGAATTTGAATGTTGAAAACAGTCTCAACGGTAAAATAGGAAATTCAAGCAAGCCACATTTGCAAGCATATTAACTAGATGTATTAGCATCACGATTCGTGACACTCAGCTATATCACTCAATGTATTTAACCATCAGTTGGGCTGGTCTCAATGTCCCAACCCAGAAAACCTAACACCGCTTATATGACCGAGTGTTTTCGTCAGAGGTTTTATATACCCTTAAACATTTTCTACTCATTAACTGGTTTGGCAAATGTCGTAATAACCTATTTACTGACAGCCATAACACATCCTCTCTGGAACTCCGGGGATCGACCACTTGCTCCAGTGGGCAATCGCGATTGCCTGAAACTCTGCCCCTAAGAGCAGGATTGCTTGTTCGGTTACGGCACCAGAATCATGCGATGCGGCGTAGACAGCGGTGTTGCAGCACCGACACTCTGTCTGTATCCTGTTTTTGTAATGTCCAGATTTCTGCACCACAGAGCAGTTTTGACTGATTTGCTCCAGCATACACTCAACCCGGATGTTACACCGAGGTGATGGATGTGTCAGGGTAGTGAATGAAAACAGAATAGTGATGAGCGAGTTGCGCAAATTCATTTAGGCGGTAAATACAGGGAAATTATTCGAATCTTTCAGTCTGAGTAGTTTGATGATTTTGGCAATGAATAGCATTATCGATCATACAGTATTTCATTACAAATCACATGATTAAAAGGATCACACAACTGATACCTCGAGAATTCTTGGTCTGGTTTTCTACACAATAGCAACTGGTTTTCCAGACTGGACAGAAAAAGCCCAAAATAATATACCCTATTACCTAGTCAACTGTTCCTGTAGGGCTCGGAGTCTTGAACTTTGAGTGGTGGTGCACACAGTGGTTTAGCTGCTGTCACTGGTGTGATTTGTACCCTATGGTCCGAGGTTCGGGCCCCCCCCCCCCGATTGCCACCCAACTTTGGTGGCAGACAGCTTTGCTGTCGTCCTGTTGAATAACACGCCTAACCTATCGGGGCCTTATGTGGTTCGCCACTTTAAGCCACGGGGCTTAGGTTTCCGGTTTCTATGACGGAGCTCCAGGCTTTCGTGAATATGGGTTTCGCCCCGTCTACTGTTCACTACACAAATGTGTGTAGTAAAAGAATATTTTTACTGTGATTAGCATTGGAACTGATATGCCAATCACACCGTGCCGTTGCCGCGTTCCAAATGTGAGTGATAAAGGGACGCGGGTACTTATCCGCTTATTGATTCTCAGTTCACTACAGTCCCCAAATCAGTTTGAATATGATCAATTTTTAAATTTACCTGAGCGAGACAAGAGGAACCTGCAGTTTATGGGCCGATTCCATTGTGACATTTTGACTATGACTTATAATTCGATAAAACCTAATTTCCTTTCACAGTTTTTAATGTACGAACGGCAAATTTCATAGCAATAATCCAATCCTTGTTTACTGTGAGAAAAATGCAACATTCCACTAAAAGGCGAATACTACACACATGTCACTTATTACTCACCAGCCCGTTTTCTGTCTCGCCAGCGGCAAAACTCGTTTGTTTGTTTGTCTGTCTGTTCACTGACCCAATCGGAACCGTCCGCGACCGACCAGCCGGCAATCAAGATAAAATTCACCACAGGAATCGACCCACATCTGTGAATGTTTTCTTTGTGGGACACTTAGTTGCCCACGTGTAGAGCAAACAAATCGATTTTTCTGTAGAGAGAGAGAGAGAGAGAGAGTGGAATGCTACCTCGTTTCACGTCATATGGCCCCGAGGAGAGTATGAATAAGCCTGAACCAGATGTACGGATTCTGATACCGGTTGCGGGAAAAGGTGTAATATGAACGCGGCGTATTCGCTGGGGTACAAGTGGATGGTTTTCTTCTATCTGAACTCATTTGTGAATTTCGCTAACTGCACCAATTCCGGTTGGTTTTATGCAAGATGAATTAGCAGTGCAGACTTTGTAGAACATCATTAGAATTAAGTTTATCCACGTAAGATGAATTCCTAAATCATTGTAGCCATTTTTTTCTCTCAAATAATTCGCACATGTTGCCTCACCTTTAACTGTACTCTGTCAAAATTATGCTGAAGCACATCACTATGGATCTGCGACCGATTGTGAAGCCGTAATGATTTATCAGAACGAAGCCTGGAACTTGGTAAAATCAGTTGGTATAAAAGTTTTTATAAGTATGCCGATCAAAATTCGTTTCCATTTTTTAAGAGGGTGTTGTTGGCATTAGTTTTCACTATTTTTTGAATAGCTAGTTAAAACTTTAGAGGGTTTTACACATTACGGTGCATAATCAGTTGTGTGGGAATACGGACAACGAAACGACGTGGAACTGCAATGTGATTCGATCTGTTAAAACAGTTTAATTAATTGTTGTAAAATAATGATGCTGGTATCCACGGTTCCGATGCTACACACTTCAAACATTGGATCCTCTTTGTCAAATTCGATAGAAAAGGGCGAATACAAATACTGCGAGGTCTTAGCATTCCTGTATTTGGGTGAGAAAGGTTTGACAGCAGCAGTGTTTAAACGGACAAAGTCATTGGAAGGGGATCGGAATCAGTGCCACGGCAAACTGACTGATTGCGTCAGAAACTTTTGTGCACACAAAATTGAACCACGTAACTTGAGTACGATCGCCGCGCTGAGCTTGGAATTTATGGTACGTAACAACGGATTGAACGACAAAATTGTGTGAACGATGTGTCCAGTTGTCATGATATGTTTTGCGATGACCCATGATTTTTCTTATCACATTAGCCTCTGAGATTTTGCTTCGGCATTGACCGTAATAACCACTTTAGATTGCGTTGTTTGTGTCCGATGTTACAGGTGCTGATTCGTTCCGCCGATCCAAGTGTCACCGTAACAACAGGTGAACTGATAGATAATATATGAAGTAGGATTGGGCGGCTGGCTCCGTTTTCGATTGTCAAGGCGAATCCCATGGATCTACAGTATCTTTCGAAGCGACGTGGCAGAAAATATTCGACACAATGCTGCCTTGAGCTCCTGACACATGTCATTCGCTACATAATCACCCTCACAGCCCAGTTTGAGGCGGAGGCATTTCTTCGGCACTTCGCAGACGGGATCAGTCGGTGGTCTTTGACTGCTATGCATATCAAAACCTTCTCTGGGTAGCCACTATCCAGTAGCATCCTTCGTAGAAAGGCTTGTTCTTGAAGCGTGTCAGGGAAGCAAGCATTCCTGGCCCGACGGAACAGGGTTTTCATCCAACCTCTTTTGTATGCCGCAGGAGCGAACCTAGTAAATTGTAAGTTTTGTCCACTCTCTGTGGGTTTCCGGCAGACGGATCGCCTCCTGATTTTGATATCTAAAACATTCAAACAACTTTCCTTCTCCCTCTCGAGAAAAACAGGGATTCAATGCGATTAGATGTGTGGAACGCGGTACCTTCCGTTTACTGCTAAAATAATCCGTAGCTGTTAGCTTTCCCCTTTATATGTCTTAGAACTCATTTGACCACCTATCGAAACCGAATAAGAGTTGCGATTGTTGAGGTTGAAAGCTCCTCATAGGTGATGACAGTAGACGCGGTGGAGATAGTGACGGTCAAATGAATGCTCTGAATGTGAACTCCACTTCAGAATTTGAAGTAAACTGGCGTTGTGGTGATGGGCTTTGCTCATTCGAATAATATACAATGACCCTATTGGAGTTCTGTGCGTACCGTCTTATGACTTTTAGGTTGCCGGTCCTCGTGAGGGATCGGTTGGCACTCGCAGCCGTTAGTTTTGTCTCTTTTTCCTTACTGCTCACAGTTTTCTGTATCAAAATATACAGAAATGGGACAAACGTTTTTCGACTGGGTTGATTCCCCGGTACCCCGAGTTTTGCAATAGGCACTTGAATCCAATTCTGCTACACTCTCATGCAGTCTACTTTGCGTTATCCGTGACATGCTCCATTTAGTTACAAATGATGTTCTGGCTCTTGCATCCGCATGTTTGCATCCAGTAAAGTGGGGCAACAGATTTTTATTGATGAAAGTGATCACAGTATATGTTTGTGGAACAGGTAAAATATATTTGTTATCTGACCACCTGTATAGCACAACTTTGAATTGTTAGATAAAGCTTGCGCGATGACTTTCTTGGGAGAAACTCACACCCACCAAATTCAGATTGTCTCACATCGATTTTGTTTCCTTTTGCTTCTATGTAATTATTTTGTTGCGCGCTGCCTTGCCGACTTATTCCATCCTCATCCGTTGTCAGTACTTTACCTGTTGCCCAGATATAAAGACAGCGTCTAGTTACTACTCTTGGAGTATTTACTGAACAGATGGTTATTAGAGTAAAACAGATCCATTGCCTACCGGCGGGGTGACATAATATCCAAAAGCATCGATCCACACCCATTTTGTTTGAGGGCTGATATTGCACAGAGAAAGAGAGACGGTTCGTTGCTTAGCGGTGTTTATGAGCATTCTATCTTATACTGAATATTTGATATCGGTGTTCGGTTTTTTATAGTGCACCTTTACAAATTGCGTGATTTATCATGGTGGTTCCCACATACCCGGTTCCTTTCAAGTTTTAACAAGAAAACCGTTTTTTTCTCACGTGGTGACAGTTTCAGTCAAACATGTTAGTTAGTTTGATAAATAAAAATTGTTCACGGTTACACAAACTTTATGAAGCTACGAATCGAACGGATTTCAATGATCAACGTACTAGCACGACCGGTAAAGCGTGAGGCGGATGATCGTTACTCCAAAAGCTATTTATTGTTTTGAGAAACCAGATCGATTGAACGGGGCATTCAGCTTAACTCATTGAAAGGCTGTCCCACAACGAGTTCAGAGGTCTGTAAGAAGCACTTTTGATCATCTCAATACAGGAGATCTCTAAGTGGCACATTGTAAGAGGATAGTTTCTCAAATCCAGAAATCTCTTTACTGCGTACGTACATGTACAAACTGTAGTCATTGTTATCGGTAGTAAACTAATGACAAACGAGCCAAAGAAACGAACAGCACGCACTCAAGGTTCCGAAACAGTGAAAGAGGTATGGAATGTCGATTATCGAGGGAGGTCCAAAAATGATCAATCACACTTGCTGTCTGTGCTGCTTGCAGTAATGATTGTAGATGTATTGTGCCTGGGCTTATATGAGTAACTTCAAATTGGTGACTGTTTATGGACGAGCAAATACCCCTTTTTGGTTTACATCCGGTTTTTCTCCCCCTAAAGTTGCTGCGTTATCGATACCCAGAGGTTCTCCAAAACCACACGGGATTATGTTCAATCGTACGACTAAGTGACTGTCTCTTGTTGCTGCAGATGTAGGCGGCTGATCATTCTTGATCAAGACATTGAATGCAATTCGATTTGGTGTGAATTGATTGAGGGTTGAGGGTTTTTGTAGGATGCTCTCAGTGAATAAATGACTGAGAAAAGGATTCGAGCTTCCGTTGATGGAATTCGGCGAAAGCTTAGTGTTTTCGCGGGAGATCAAACGACCTAAACTAGACAAATTTGAATAAATTTTTGGCAATACTGAGTTATTGCTTGACAACTGAAAAGATTTGAAACCGCAAATGGGAATTTCTGTTCACCGCAACCATGATATCGATGATAAAGATAAAGTTTGAAACAGAACTGCTCGGTGGTAAATTAATGAGTGGATGGAGGATGGCAGCGGTTGGTCACAGATGAGACGACTAGTGATAATTTTAGCGAGTAAAACAGACAATAGCCCATCCGAAACGTGAATGTGAAATCCTTGAGATTGGAACCCATCGAGGGCTTGCACAGAGGAATACCATCTTGGATGGCACACTGACATTGCGGTTCTGTTTGAACCGTTGATTCGATGTTCGTTCGGGGTTTTACTCCAAATATGTGCCCGATGTTAGTTGATGAAGACAACCCACCGGAAGGTCAATCGATTTGATTATCCGGCGAGCAAGTTGCTCGGGTAGTCATCGTAATTGCATTTCATATTTACTATGGTTTTATGCTGCTACAGGAATTAAGCAGAACACAGCTGAACTGAGTTTACTGTATTGGGAAACAGATTCTGAGTGTTTGCATTTGAATGGAATGTAGCTGAAAATGATGTAATGTTGCTACGGAACTCAAAACAATGAATATTACAGGCAGCTGAAGAGTTGATTCGGAACAGAATTTAAGGTGGCTTTCGGGAAACAGTTAGAAAAGTTGCAAATAGTTTCGTTGTAAACTGTACCTGAAATGTAAAGATACATTAGAAGGGAAATTGATCGTGGGATTACTTAACAAAGCGCAGAGGAATAATGCGTTTTTTGGGTGTGGTGAAATTTACACCCACCCTTATGGCGTTCCCACATACGGCCTTAGTGCACGTGATTAGTCTGCCCAAAAGCACTTTCGATTACTGCTTAACTCATATTGATCACAAAAGTCAAGCGTTTATGCTTCTGAGTAATAATAATCACTTTCTGCTTCGTGCCTATTGGTGCCCCGTTTTATCTCTGGTTGCCAATCGGCGCGCTTTCCAGTACGGATTGTATTGTATTGTGTGTAACGTTTGCAAGCACTGGAGCTCACATTTCAGGTAAAAAAATCATACACGCTAACCGTCACAGTGTACGTAATAAACTGTGAGAAAAAGGATTATACAGACATTCCATAATTCAAGATTAAGACAAAGTTCACTTATTGTCCGCCATTTGTTTATGAGTAATCGAGCAAGATACGGTATAGGTGAATTGCGGTAAGCTTTAATTCGAGATGAAATTTGATGGAGTTGGGAGCGCGTTGAATAATGAGAATGACAATGTGTCGGTTCTGCGTGCAATGTGTGGTCAGGATCTGTGAGAATCTTCTCAGCAAATTTCACACAGGAAGTTACTTGATACTCTGAAAACTTTAAAGCTAACTCATTCACAGGAATAGAAGAGACACGACTAATAACGGTTAGACCGCCGCATATGACTTTTGAATCCTGTTTGAGTAGGCCAGGAAAAATAACTGGGGAACAGTAGAGTAAGATGGAGAAAACATACTGATAAACAAAGGTAGAAATAACTGACCGGGGTGCGCGAAACTGTCTTAGCTTTTGAATTTGAAATGATAGGGGCCGCAGTTTACCTATATAGTTATGTATGTTATGTGAGCAGAAACGTGTGCAAGCACGACTCTGGACTACAAACAGCCTCTTTTCTGCTTGTTTGTGTAAATTTTCCAAGATGATCCAGGCGAATTATGACTATTTGGGGAAAATGGCTCGCATTTTTCGCTACTAATCTCTGATAACCTGTCATTCAGTTGTTGGGTACATCGAGGGACTACATGCTTTCAATATCCACTCATTATGACGGTGACGTGCCAAATCTCTCTCGCAAAAGAAGGTGCTTACCACTGAGATGGTAACCAACATTTCACAGCTTCTAAATGCCAAGGTTCCGAATTACGAG
>UZAN01045058.1:22025-33931 GCA_900618425.1 Echinostoma caproni
ACGCGTACATACCCAAGCACAGCCTCTTCCATCTGACTCCGATCAATGACGTTTAATTGAGCCAATGGCTGTCATTCTGTAAGCACTTTATCCACTGTATGATATGTAAGAGAATTACTAGGAATACCCGGAAAGAATATTTCGCTCAAGTACTCTTTTTGTCAAAAATAAAGAAGGCTTGAAAAAAGCCACTATGTGAGCTTTTGAAGGTTTCTATCACTTAAATTAATAAGGAATTCGGTTCGTTCCCCAACGGGTACAGCAAAATAGATTTGACGATGCACACGGTTCGTGTCGGGAATGATCACGTAATACTATGTTTCAGTGTTGTGAGAGCATTCTAAAGAAGACGACTTCAACATACTTTTCTCTGCAGTTCGACGGTGACACATCAACCCAGTTCATACAAAGGAGATACTTCAACGCCATTCACGTTTTGCGTAGTATGGCTTCATGCGTTGTTCACGTCCAGGCCAATTGTGTTTGCGATTGAAGGACAATTGATTCACCTCTACTATCCTCATGCTATGCTTATCTGTTTACTTACCAGTGAGGTGGATTCATGGGCTCGTTGAAATACATCACTTAGTGAACGTGACTGAAGCATTCAAGCTGCATTTTACGAGTCGTGGGCAACTGTGAAGTCAGGTTCGCTGTCAGATGCTAGCCACAGTGGAAGCGGTAGGAATTCGTCCGCACAAACTCCCTTCCATGTATCGAATAGCAATTTGTGCAGGTGCCTCATCGTCCCTGGACATGCTATACCTGTTCACCGTTACCATCTTTTCATTTTCTCATCCGTCAGCAGCTCTAGGCACGGGTGCACGGGATTACAGAGTGAATCTTCGTCCTCACACACTAATTGCACGCTTTTCTATGTGCGAAATGATGAGGTAGATGTTCTTTGAATTGCGATGATTATATATCTATATATCCGGTAAACGCACTTGATCACTGTTTTTGCTCGAGGTTATCATTATAGTAGCCATCTGCCTATCAACGTTTTGTCACCAGCCCTGTACAGATTTTACACTGCATTTTACGCTGCATCAACATGCTGATGAGTGCTTTAATTCTAGCTATTGATTAGACCGGTGAAGACGAACATAAAAGTGAACCAATACAGTAGCAGAATGTAGTATAGATGTTTGAAATCGATCGTGCAAAGCATTGAACCGATGTCGATCGTTAGGTATTCATTTAAGACCTCCGCATTTGTAGAAAACAAAATGTGAGAACGTGTGAGTTCGGCTCTGAACCTAGTTACTTTGGTCATACACGCGAAACCTAACGCAGCGATTTTAGACTTCGCTAACCCAGTGTATGCCGTCAGCACGATGGCCAATATAACCTGGCTTATTTCTGGGTGTTATGTTGGTGGGTGGTGGGAAAGGGAGGGGACCGGCTCAACGCAATCACGCACATCCTCATAAGTATAGTGCTGATTGGAAAAGAGGGAAGAATTTTTGTCTACCTGTTGACCAAACACTACAAGCACCATCCGTGACTGAAGCAGCGTATTAGGGCAATTTCAGGTTTAAGGCAGCTGAACTTTCCGTGCAATTCTCCAGTTTATTTTGTATTATTATTACAGCTTTGAAAGCTAAGTTGAAACCTTCAAACAGAGTAATCACTTTCTTACCCGTAATTTTAAGACTGATTAAATCTATGTCATTATTCAATGATGTGTATTTGGCTTCTTAAAATGTTCATTTAATTCACAAAATCACCTTACTAGCTCATGGGACTTTATTGCTGCACCGAATCACGTATCTGAAGTGTTCTATAACATTCAATGTTTGCTCAGGTGACCGATTGATTTTCGTGTCCTGTGTGTTTGACATTAGAAATGAGTTGACAGTGCTCAGGAGAAACAGTCGTGTTTACCGTCTCATCTGATATCATCGAACAATCTTTAAAATAATATCTGTATAGCTTACGAGCAAAAAAAATCGAAATTGAGACAGGTAGTATTTTACCTTTGATATTTTAACAAATCTTGCACGATTGCAAATAAACTTCAGTTGACCTTGCCTATGCTTGCTATGGACGATACTGGGCTGAAGTGAGATTTTAAATAGTGACCTTCCGTATCTTGGATACCGGCACATGCAAACTGGTGTGTATTAGCGACTACTGGATTCCTCAGTAAACTGGTAGATTGCGAAACTGAAACTGCCTCTCGCTCTACGCATTGGTATATTCAAATCGGACTCATTTGAACGATACACTGCTGAGCTTTCAGGCCAAGTGACAATCACGATGCAACTGAGATTGGGGTGAAGAAAAACTATCAATCATGCTTATTGAATACACTCATAAAGCCTTTGAGCAATGGGATGTAATTTGGGTGTAAATTTATGCTCTGAATTAAACTTGCTAACGGATTTTCATCAATTCTATTGAAGAATTGTCATATTTATATTTTAAAAAATTAATTTGGGCAAATACTAGTTATTATTCATGATGCTCAAAAGCATTTGATTTATCTGCCTAAATCTTTTCGAATTTTCTACACTGCGTTTCATCCCCTCAGTACGACGACATGTCTCCGAGGGAAGGCTCATAACAGCAGTGTCCAAATTCGGTTCTCAGAATTTGGATGAATTTGTCTTAGTATAGATACTATATAAATTTAGAGAATACCGAAATAAATTCTTTGATTCACTACGAAGACTGACGACTGTTCCAGTTTAACCCAATCATCTTCATCTATTTCCACCACTGGAGAAGCTACAGTTTCATCTTTCGTTGCAGACTTTGAACGTCTCTCGCATAGAACAACCTTCAAGGGGACCTGAAGTGGTAATCCAACCCGCTGACATGATGCTGGTCTGGGGGTTACAGCTTTGGGATAACGGATCACAGAAAAATAGTCGGAACTAAACAAAGAATATGCAGTTCAAACAGAAGTTTTCCAACGCGGAGAACACCAAAGACAACTGGTTGATTTCTAATTGTTCAATTATTTTTTTGTACTTACCTCCTACGTAATACCATTAATTTCTTCCAATAAATCCACCGCAACTTCCCTGACCTTCATTCTGCTCCTCGTTGACGATGGACTTCGGTTTGAGAACTACTAGTGCGATTTCGTGATTCATTTGCGATCGGGATTGCCCATTTGTTAAAAGTAGTTTGTGGCCATATCAAACTGAAACAGTGTGGCATGAAATGTGGTTGGGTGACTCGGAAATGGTCAGGCAAAGTGAGAAACATTATTGGGGTAGGCTCAAACGCAGAAAAAGAGAACGTTTTATAAAATAAACTCCTACCCCATACTTACTGGTCGAATTTTCCTTCGTACATCGGTTGTGCCAATGGTTTTAAAAATCTGGTATCAAATTACAGTCGTTAAGGAGGAGGGGGCGTTTAGGTAGTGGCCTCACTAATGTCACTAGCGTCACTACTCTCTCATACCGGTGCTGTACTATTGTAGAGATAAAAAGACCTTGTCTAGCACCTAGCACCAGGTTGAGCATTGAACTCAAGCGATTTGAAATGACTTAAAGAACTAGCATTTATGAATATTTTCTTGTTTCACCTCCGGAATGTTGTACTATAAGCAAATAAGGGAGCACGAACCAGGAAATATACTCACTGTTCCACAAATCCAGAATAAGTATTCAAACTGCTACCTAATCAACCGTGAAACTATGCTCAGAAGTTGACAGCAAACTAAAGCTAGTTAAAAGTGCATCTGTCGATATTAGGTATCCGGAATTGAGCTTAGGTAAAACTGTGGGCACTTTTGCATACAAGGCAGTATCTGAACCAATGACTAAGATGAACAAGGATACGCACAACTTCTAAGACGAATGATAAGATGAGCACGGGAAGATACTTGTTAGAATTTTGTAAAGATCGCTTGTGTATGAACAAAATAAAGAAACCGGTCTGATCATTTGACCTCTGCGTGGTCAGCTGGGTAACATACGAGTGTCATGACTTTGCGGTTATTGATTCTATCCGCTGTTAGACAAGTGAATTCGCAATGTCGATGAGACTCAACAGGGTTGTAGAAATTGTACCCTGTATATGGCCAAATTTATTGTGGAATTTGTGAAGTAAAACTATCCGATTGGGCACCGAACATGAGATCCGGCGAGACTACTCAACCTAAAAGGGTTCACAAAAGGAATTGGTCCTAGTTACCCCGTGAGGCATCATTCGCCCGACGCTCTCTTTCTATTTGCCTTCTTTATTTCAATTCCCTATTTCGTGACTATAATGTGTGGTGTACTTAATTGGCCAATTGGCGATTCACCAAAAACCAGCTTCCTGACTACCCAAATTCTTATGAAGAATAATATCAAAAATAAATCTGTAGTTGAAGGCTGCTTTTATCATGTGTCATTGCTTGTTCTGTATGAGATTAAGGAGTCACTATTTGCTGGCTGTTTCATACAAACGTTGGGTAGAGGCGCATAAACGTGATCATCAGCTTTACCCTGAATACTGACAGTCTAGCGTGAAAGCACTGCCTGCCCCTAGGTAAATCCCTACTGATGATGAGATCTTTGAATGAAGTTTCCAAAAGACTGATGACAGTTCGTGAAACATTGGAACACGTAAAATCACGTGTGTATCCTCCCCAAATCGTCTAAATTTGGGGTTTTGGATAATACCGAGGAAGGAAGCCGCAAACTGGAAGAAGAAATTCCTGGTTTCAGCAACAAAAATACACTGGAAATACTTGAATCTGACGGAATTTATCGTCAGGAGCAGATTTTCCAGGTGTGAATACATAAAGTAATAATTCCATCACTCAATTTATAGCTATTTCCTTGACCCGGAAGGCTTTGCAGGATGGTTTTAGTCAGTCAAATAAGCGCAGGATTGCGGCTCCAATCACTTGCATACATCGTTGCATTTGAGGAAAGAGAAAATTGGTTTATCGTTCAGAAGACGTTCCTAGGTATTTGCACCTGCGGGTTACCAGGGTTGTTTTTCTCCACGATGGAATCGGTTACCGTAATGCGGTAGACAGTTGCCTCTCTATTCAAAATGATAAATTTTCAACTGGTTAGGTTTTGCTAGATCAAAGTTCCGCTTGTCCTCGAGAGTGAGGAACGTTTTGGTGTCGGACCCAGAAATGACACCGCAGAGTACAAAACACAACCGAACTGATTTGAAGAAACCTGCACTTGATTGCATCACCTCAATTCATCCTTGGATCCGCGCTCTACCGGTTAGTCAGTCATACTTTCGAGTAAACAGCTCCAGATATTTAGAGTATCAAGCTTGGATTAGCTCATTCCATTGTTCAGAGACCATCGAGAGTGCCGGGTACCTCTGAACAATCGAATGGGCGAATCCAAGGTTGATACTCTAAAATGATTGAGCTTTTCGCACAAGGAGATAACCATCGACCATGTAGCTCAGGAGTAAGGGTTTGAAGTCCCGACTCGACTGTTCACGGTTCGAGTCCTGACAGGGACACAAAAATATGCACTGCTCCCACGTCCGAAACAGGACGAAACGGCTGTCCAGTGCTCTTTGTCGGTCATCACAAACATTTCTGTACACCCATAGTCCCTAAAATGGAGGGAATTATCTATTGTGAGGCATCATCACATACCCATTAGGCGAACTTCATTTCTTGTCAAACTTCTGGGGTGCTTTGGTTCGAATGAGCTCTCGGATTGACCGTGGACATGGAAACTCTAAAGTGTCTAGGTGTGAAGAATAATTTGTAAGCACTTAAGCAAGCAATCTGACGCATGGATTCGGATAGAATGTCCACGTGTAAGCAAGCATAAGGCGAATGAGGTTCTCACTTATCGATCTCATTCTAACCGTTTCATCCGACTGGCTGTCCGGCAAAGCGGACAACAATCTAATAGGAACCAACTAACGGTAAAAATCTATCGTGTCTTAAATCGAGGTATTTCATTTGACCTATTAATATGACCTTTCGCTTAAAGTTGATTGATGATTGACTGACAAAGACGGTTGTCAACTGCAGATTATGCGTGTGTGTGTATGTACTATTAAATGGCTGGTTAGGGGTAAGAAAACAAAATGTTTCGAATTGTACGAGGAGCAGAAAATTAAATCAGTAGATGCCAACCTAAATGTGTGTGAAAGTGAGTGTATTTTCGAAAAGACTATCATGTATATCTAGAAATAAACATTTGATGGAATTCAACTTACTCTGAATGCATGACATTGCTACTTTGAGACAAACATGAAAGTGGGAAATATTCCCACCCGATGTTTGTAGCCTTACCAACCTTGTAGCTATTTTCATTTGAATGAGCGAGAAAGGAAAATCAATATTAGGTATACTTCTGACTGACGGAGAAGGCTCTTTGTTTTACCTTCCCTTGCAGTTCTCTCCCAACGTTGCTCAGAAAGTAAAAGCAATTTTATTGTATTAATTCCTCTGATGCCCCCGGGATCATTATAAAGCAAATTCGTTCGTTACAGTTTGTTCTGCATGAGTACGTACTCCCATTGATAGAAAAACTGCCACGTAAAAACATCGTCCTCTAGAGGGAACTGATCTTCTGCATCTTCAGACTGCTGATATAATCTGTAATGTTTTTATTTCAGACCGTTTATTCGCTTCATGGGTTGGATTTTCCAGAGTTTCAGCGTAGATTGCGTTATCAGTAATCTTCGAATTCAGCAGGCCAATACACAGCCTTTTTCTCGGCTATCGTACTACACGAAACAACCTACAGTTGGAAGAAGATTGAAGAAAAAATGCTAATTCGACCCCAATTTGAGCTAAACCTGAAACATCGTTGGTCGATTGCCATTGAAATAAAACTGTAAATGACGTCTCGGGTCCCGTTCGATGTTCCAGTCATAACCCATATAAAAGTTACTTGGCGAGGAATGATTGATAGTGGTTTTATGGGTGTAGTGTAGTGCCCACGGACTGGGTTTGACATAGTATTTCATAAAAGTAACAGTAATCATTGTTTTTACTTTAGGTTCTTGCTGCACAAAGCATATACCTGCTTGATATGAAACTAAGGTACAATCAGGTGTGGAGAAAAGCACCACGGCCAATATGAAAGCCACCAAATAAACTTAGGGAAAGAAGATCGATTGTGACAAGGATTGAACTCACAAACAATTTTAAGGTAGGTGAAAGAGTGAGACCACTAGATCTATATCGTCCTGATCATTGAGTATGCTCGTGGTGATAGCATTAGTGCTTAGTGATGTGCATTGGCAATTAAAACCTCATCGGTTCCATTCAAGTACGTTTCCATCTAATGATATTACTACGTTTTATGTTAACGAACTACTATGATTGAACTGCTCACCATCCGTACGTAATTACTCTTTGTTCAATTGATTTCATTACTTTTGTCAAGCTGTTCCTTCACCGTGCGATAATTGCTACCGGGCCGGAGTTCGATTAAGGTTGCCTTTGTGTCTTTCAGTGTCCTTTGAACGTTCGCAAAGTACGAACACACTGATTGAAAGTTATGTTTTCCGCACCAGATTTTCTCAAATGTGCATCAACACAAGCGTTTTCACAAAACAGAAATGTACCAGAACATCCTAGTCCAATAAACGTGTTTGCTGTGCGAACTTATATCAAACGCACAGCTCGGTCATTCATCAAGTGGATGCATTCCCTATTCGGACATCATGCATCGATTTCTCTGCGGAAATTCCGCTCTGTGTATAGTGGTAACAAACTAGAGAAAAAAATGTAACGTAAATGATTTTCGTGCTTACGAGTATTGGATAAGCAACCAGCAGAATGGGGACTGATAAAAAAAAACGAGTGAGTGAGTAGGGTGACGGGGGGCGAACTACCCTCAACACAGATATCGCAGGGTTTGAAGATTTCTATAGACACGCAAATCTACACACCCCGACGAGCCCGATTGCGTACGGTCGGAAATTTCAATTTGCGTCAGTGCGAGGGCGAACTTCCGCCTAGGTCCAAGGGTTCATTCTCACCCTGGTCCGATGCAATGAATAAACAAATAATATTGCCAAAACGTGGGCATATCAATGCAAAAATAGCTATGGCACACCAAAATGGGAAATTTAGTTGGGATTTCCGGGGATCGAAAATATAGTCGGGACCACGACGTACACGTTACTATTTAATCTAACGATGACCTAATACAAATTCGGATGATGATGAAAATGACTAATTATTTCATTCATAAGTGTGATTCCAAATGCAATTATTTAGTTGGTATAATTTTTGATTATTTCCTGTGCTGTATACATTAAAAGAATCAAATTAAGCAAGAACTCACAACTGTGAAGAACCACAATATCACAAATAGAGTAAAGTTGAGTTAAAACAATCATCCGATAGCGTACGGTGAATTTCGTCGTGTAGAGAGCAAATGCAATGTGGACTAAAAGGCTGCGACGCAGTGGGCATCTGTTTCTACCTGGTTGGGTCTGATCAGCAGCGCGAATACATCGGCCCAACTGGGGATTGAACCCGAAAATCGTCTGTGGAATACGAGCGTACTACCTAATTGACCATCACGCATCTGATCCGACCGCTTGTCAGTTTGCCTACACATGACATACTACAATCCATCATTTCAATCCTATTGTGGTACATATTGCAGATAATGTGTTCCGGGCATCATGACCTGTTCCTAATTCACATTGCCCATTATCAGTATTAGATACAATATCTCTGAGAACATCCCGTTCTCAGTGAATTTCATATCCATCAAGATTCTTTATTGTCTTGGTTGATATTTGTGCGCCAGTATTTTCGGATCGGTGCAGTAACCACAGTCCGCATGCCCATCCTTATAAAGGTTTACCTCGTTCCCATTTTCCCCTTCTTTCTGCCCACACTACCATTTGGCACAAAAGCATTATCACTTTTTCCTACCGGTACATCAGCAAATTTATTTTCTGTCATTATGGAGTTGATAAATCGCCCTACAAATATAGTGTTGCTCCTTTCTGTTACACAGATTTGTTTCATTACTCTCACCTGTTTTACATAAAGGTTTCTCCTTCGTGACTCGTGGAAAATGCTGTACATTAATCCGGGAAGGTGCAAAAATCCTATATTGATGCACATTGACGTGACTAAATATTGTCCAATGGTCTATCGCTACACTTATCCGGTGAAAGCCCAAGTTTTCTGTGGTGCAATCTAACGCCTTTTAGGAAAATCTGAGGACACAATACGTTTGTGCTCATCAGCGCACGTAACGATCTCAATAGCACTACTGCAGGACAGTTAGCCACTCGCTTGTCAAGCATTCAGTTATTCGGTAAACGTTCGTGGTCTTTGTTGACTCTGTGCGTTCGATCGGACACCCTGGCTACAGATTGGTGCACGCAATGATTCCCACGGTTCGACATGAGATTTGGTCTCAACTACATCGAACTGTTTGACCGTTACAATGCTGTTGTATGTCCAGCGGTTCGGTTAAAAACTCACCATACTGTTCGGAAGGCGTGGTACTTCGTTTTACAACAGTCCCCCAACATGTCAAAATTCGTTGAATGAACCCTCGGAATTCGCGGTGGTTTATCAGTGAACAAGCTCGAATAAGCTATTCACTCATTTTGATTACCAATACAATGGGGAGTGGGAAAATAGTACAGTAGAAGGGCCCTTTTGAATTATGGCAGCAAATTTATTGTTTTCGAATCGCACATTGAAAAGGTTTTATTCATAAAGATGTTTTTTTCTGTTGTTATTGTGTGTGTGTGTGTGTGTGTGTGTGTGGTACACCGATTCGCACATGTGCAGCTGGGTTGAGATTCATCTCAACTTCTCAGCATTATGCAAATCTGCCTTAAATATTAGCAGTCGCGGAGTTATAAGATACAGCGAATTATTTCGTAGCCTTGAGAGAATTACTTTAAAGAGTACCGTTGATCATTTTTGAATTAGAAATCTTGATTGACTCTAGTAGTCGTCTACCGGAGTCTACCATCAAGAAGATGCAGGAAGAAGGTTACGGAAGTAGGGATTTCAAAGGGGAAGTACGTCGTGTGTATAGCAAATGAAGTGAACTGAAAAGCTAGGAAGGCTCGGACAGCTGTTCCGACTTGGTTGGGTCTCATCAGCAGTGCCAACCCATCGACCCCACTGGAGATCGAGCCCGAGACCTCACAGACAGAAAGCAATCATGCTACCCACTCGGTCACCGGGTACCTGATCTCACCGTTTTTCATTTTCCATTCCAACGATATAGCACAATGCATCTTTGCGAGCTTGTTGCCGGGCCACGGACCTCGCTCATCTCAGCACTAGCCCCCTTGGAAATGGAATCAAATTCTCCATTACTCACATGAAACAAGCAGGCATTTATTCATTTAAAAAGGTTAACGGGATTAAACAATGTGTAAATAGAAATATCATTAGCTACTTACTTCGTATTTTGCGAGCCTCAGACTCCTGTTCCAAATGTCTGACCTATGACTGGTTGGGTCTGTTGGGCTTTCGTCCGTAATCCTAAAAGTGTAATGCGTAGACCCTTGTCTAATGTTATCTTGGAAGTTTGGATCACCAGATACATCTACTAGACTTTGTTCATCCTGTTTAGCATTCACTTATGCTTAGCAAATATTTCACAAATTTTTGTCATTCTGACTCACCCCAAGTTATCTCACTGTGTTGACTGATCAGTCGCAAAATCTGACTGATATTTATAGAACAAACGACAAATTTTCCAACTCCTTATCCATCCTCAGTTTTATATCTAAATGCTTAGTGTGAGATATGGAACACATCTTTTCCCGCATAACAGTTTTGGGTTGAGGAACATGCTTCAGAAAATATACTTGTTTAATGAATAAACTGAAGTAATATCAACCAACCAAGAGATAAGATCTAAGTCAAACTAAAAATTGGTCTTAAATGAAACAAGGACCCGTGGAAATTATTCAATGGTCCAGTTTGGGTTTGGATTTTAAGTCCACAATCTTTGAACCTGTTTCGCTTATGTATATAATTATTCATTAAAAACGTGCAAGTAACCGCATCACTCATTTATTTGGGTGGGTGTTTTTTGCTCTCCTGGTCGTCAATGCAAGTATACAGCTCACATTGGCGAAACTATTCCCCTTTGTAATCACTCCGAATTTGAAGCCCACAACACAAACGGATCTCGTGTTTTCACAAACCCAGCTAGTATTATTATAAGCACTGATTCATGCCTCAAATGTGTCCTCAACCCTAACTATTCTTCTACTCCGTCTGAAAATATATGAATCAAAAGGAAAGAAGAAGGTTCGATAAATGTACCCAACTGATATTCAGTGACTGAGTGACTGGCGGATGCAAGTGTCAAGTTCAGTTTTTAAGGATCTTGGCAACTTACCATTCCGTTTCAGTGAATCGTGTTCATGTCTTACTGGACCTTTTGTTTCATGGTGTCTGCAATGTCCTCTTTTACAGATTTTAGTTCGTCCTCTTCATGGAGAACTTCCCGTCTGTCGACGGTTCCAGCTCACACCTAAACTCGGCCCAGTTGCTGTTGTCTAGTGTATCCATTCACTGAAGACATCCTGCCGCACACACCAGCCAAGCGTCTCACAAGTTCCAGATGGTGAGACACTTGTAACTCACATGTAACATAGGGAAGAAAAATATTGAAAAGCATAACCGGAATTGATAGGCAATCCTGTTTCAAGTCGAAAAAAAGTACCGGGCGTTATGCAGCGACGTTTAGGAGGCGGAATGTTTAGAACATACAAGAATGACCTTATTTCAGAGGTCGGGGTCATCAATCATAGTAATTCGATAGTGAAGTTTGACATTGAAGTAAGCTCAGCATCGCACTTCAAATGGTGTGAGGTGAGAAGGCATGTTAAAGCGGATCAACGAGGTGTAGAGTTAACAAAGGATCACTTTAGATGAACGAGGAAAATGAACGAAGAAAAAGCACGATAGCAAGAATGTACAGGCTATGCGGTTGGACAAACGGGCATTG